>JAQZBX010000051.1:164518-167787 GCA_029593785.1 Cabassous unicinctus | reverse complement strand
CTTGTAAATATAGTGAATTGTGTTTTTGGCTTTCATTTGCCATTCACATTGATTGTTACAAGATAACAGCTGAGAAAATTGAATTATAATTTTCAAGAATCAGTGAATCAGCAGCATTAAAAAAAAATAGTGGCGGTAATCCAGTCATTCCACTGAGTTTATTATTCACAAACATCCAGTATTGTATGCAGGTGTCCCTGTGAAAATAATGAGGTGTCTGCATTTTAGAGAATTATAGAGTCATCTTTCATGTCAGGGTGGCTCTGGTAAAACGGAAGAAACCCAAATTTATCTTTGAGCTTGTCAATCTCCTCTTTCCATAAGCCTTTCTGCCAGAGTGTCCTGTATATATCCTCTCTCTCCCCTTTGACCCAGCCTTCCCTCTCCTCTCCTTCCCTGCTGACCCCTCCATCAAGTCCTGCATTCCTGACAAAAGTATAATGGATGTGGTCATTTCATTCCTACTTTACTGTGATGCTGCATAGATTGAGATCTGCTCCTCACCAGCTATGACTTCAGCATCTGCTATGTATGAGTTTAACATTTATTTTATTTTATTTTTATTTATTTTATTATTTTTAAAGATACTTAAATTACATAAATGTTACACAAAAAATATAGGGATTCCCATACACCCCACCTCCCACCCCTCCCACAACCTCCCACATAAACATCTTTCATTAGTGTGGCACATTAATCGCAATTGATACATATCCTGGGGCTTTGCCATTAAGCATGGACCATAGTTCACATTGTAGACCACGCTCTCTCCCACACAGTTCTGCATGTTATGTGATGATATAAAATGGCCTATATCTGTTGTTGAAATGGCACTCAGGACAATTCCCAAGTCCTGAAAAAGCCCCCTTATTACAACTGCTTTTCCTTCTCCCTGCCCCCAGAGCCTCCAGTGGCCACTGGCACCACATCAATGTTGCAATTTCTTCCAGTGCTTGAATCACAATATATCTATAGTAGAATACCAGTAAGTTCACTCTAGTCCATAGCTCTTCCCCCCATTCTGAGGAGTCTGGGAGGGTGAAGTCCACTCCACCTCCAATTGAGAGGGGGCTTATATCCCATGGGGAAGATGGATGGGACTATCCTGCCTGCAGCTGCAGACTCTCTCCATTCCCTGGGATGGCCGAGTTTAACATTTATTGATGTTTTCTAAGGGCCAGATGCCATCCAATACTCTTGTCCTACATTCTCCCATTGTATTCTGAGATAAGATCTGATTATTATATTTTACAGACAAAGAAAGACATTTGAAGTGTTAACAATTTTGACCAAGGTTTCATAGCTAGCAATTAGGAGAGATGGAACTGAACTCATGTGAGGATGTCGTAAAATCTGTATTCTTAAACACTGCACCACACTACCTTGGGCAGGTTTCCAAAACTTTGTTTGTGCACATTGCTTTGCCTACTGCAGGTAACTGGCACAACAACCATTACATTGGGCCCACCCCAACCTGGACAGGTGGGCTTCCTCCTCCCCTGGACTGTTGGAATGGCCCAGGACCTGCCACTTGGCCCCGGGGCTGGAACGAAAGAGCATAAGATGAAGTTTGCCTAATCCATTGCTTTTCCCTTTGTTTAACCCAGTGATGCCACGCTTTGCTGAACAAGTGGAGGTTGCCATCGAAGCTCTGAGTGCCAACGTCCCTCAACCATTTGAAGAGAATGAATTCATCGATGCCTCTCGTCTGGTATATGATGGTGTTCGGGACATCAGGAAAGCTGTGCTGATGATCAGGGTATGTGAGGCCTCTGAAGCGCAGAATTGATCAGAGCTTTCAGCAGGGATCCAGAAGAACTACTTGCCTTTTAAAAAAAATTACTTAATTTAACTTGGTGTGTGGTTTGTCTTCTCAGTTAGGCAAGGCTGACTTTTTGACTTAGGAAGGAATGGGGGCTCCCTTAGGAGCCCAGATTAGCAATGAATCTCCTGATGAGGAATGCCCTGACTGCTTCTGCATGCATTGTTCCCTAAATTCTATACCAGCTGGATGGAACCCCAGCTATTCTCCATGAGCTCCTCTTGCCAGGACTGTCTTCCCTTCAGAATCACAAAATCATGGGATGGGAAGAAAGGGAGATTACCCAGCTTAGTAGTGTTTATAAGACTAAGAATAATCATTGTTATTATTATTATTTAAATGCAAATTTACTACATTCTCTTTGTTAAAAAAAAAAAACACTAAGATATTATAGATAAAACTAGGGGCCTCCCTCTCTTCCCCCACCCTATTCTCTTCCTATCCTCAGATTTCTATCATTGGGCAGGGTTGAACCTTTCAAACAGATGTCTAAGGCATTACATATGGACACAAGTCTAGAAAATATATAATATAGTTGATTTTTAAGCCCATTTAGTATCATCCACATATTGCTTTTGTCACCCATAATGTACTTCCATACTTCTCTGTTAAACAGTTTATCTCATTCTAACTGCCACACAGTATTCCAAGACATTTTTTCTCCTCACCTCACCAACAGTTTTTGCATAGAAGTTTTTAAAAGTTTTTCTTTGTCACAGAACTCTTTCTTCAATTAAGTTGCATATGTAAAAGCACAATATATGATACAGGTAAATTTATGGCTATTATGATTGGAGCAAGGATGGGGTAAAATAGAGATATAATGTGAACCACATTTGCAATTTTAAATTTTCTCATAGATGTATTAAAAAATAAAAAGAAGTACGTGAAATTAATTTTAGAACTATGCTTTATTTACCTGAATGTTTCCAAAATATCAATTTGACATACGACACTAGCCACATTTCAAGTGCTCGATAGCCACACGAAGCTAGTGCCTTCCACAATGGACAAGGTGGCCCTAGACTGTGTTCTTACCCTCACTTTCAACCTCCAGAGTTGTCCCTAAGGCTGCTGAGTGTAACCTGGGATATCTACTGAGCATGATTTGAGAATTCTTCTCTCAGGGTGAACATTGGGTCTATCTAAACCAACAAAACCAATACCCACTCCCCAAAAGAGTAAAAGCACTTCAATACTATCACAACAAACTAATTCATTGTTGGGGGTGTGATCCCTCAGGCATTTCAAGACAGATCTATGATATATTCTCTCTGAATAATACATCTCTAGATCTTTCCAAGGATCCATATATGGTGCTAATTATAATTCAAATTCTGATAGTCCCTAACTCATTAAATCTGCCCATTTTCCCTTTGGACTGTGGAATCCAGAGTACAACACAATGCTCTTAGAGTGAGGTGTACAGTATCAACAGAAAAGATCT
>JAQZBX010000051.1:154518-159518 GCA_029593785.1 Cabassous unicinctus | reverse complement strand
GTTTCTTGCCAAAATCACACAGCATATAAGTGGCGAAGCCGGGCCAAAAACTTTCATGTCCCCTGCGTCCACATTCAGATTTTAATTTTTTCATCTTTAAATTTTTCATTGTTTATGAGGCAAACTCATTGTTATTAGCTTTATGCCGCAGGTTGAGTTGCCATTGACTCATCTACTAAATGCACAGCTCACTGAAATGTTTGGACACAATACTTTAGACAATCTCATATTCTGCTGTTTTCCATTGAGTGAGGTTTTCCATTTTAATTTTCTGTCCCCCTTTCAAGAACTAATAATGAAAAATGCTTGTAATCTTGTCATCTTTATTACTTAGGACTCTGAAATCTTGTCACAGAATGTACCCACTTGCTGTAATTATTCCTAGGTACATTCCAGAAGAAGAGGAATGATCAGATTATTGTCTCTGCCCACAATGAAAATGCAACCAATTATTTGAACCAGGTTCTGCCCACCCCACCTCCCTGCTTTAGATAATAAAATATGGGAACAAAACACCTTTCTTCTCTCTTTTAATATTCCGATGAAAGAAAATTGAGCGAACATGAATATGGTTGATGGTGAGAGAGAAGGAAAAACAAAAGGGCTGTGTCAAAGCTTGGACAATTACTAGGCATAGTGTGATATTGGCATGAAGGACCCCATTTTATGCCTGTCTGATCAATCTCAAGGCTTCATCAATAACCACACCTGATTAATTACACTGAGGTAGCCTAGGAAACCAGCAGAATAAAAACACACCCTTTCTGAGGGGGAATGAGCAACTGTATTATCAGTACTGCTGTGGTCTGTTCCTTCCTTTTGAGAGCTAAAGCCTAGGAGGTGCTGTCACTGTGGTTCAGGAGGCAGTTTGTGGGTGACTGTCAACTTTCAGGTTAATGACAGTTGAGCTTAGACTCTCACCTTGTGCACCATCCTCCTCAGCCTTTGAAGTCACCCTCCCAAAGTGAACAGAGCGTGATGGTTTAGAGTACAGGCTTCAGAATGCCTAGAAGGCTGTGAGAAGGTATAACCTCTTGTGCCTCAGTTTCCTTATCTGTAAAATGGAGAAAATATCATCTACATCACGGAACTTTGTGAGGACTGCATGAGTTAGTATGTAGAATGCGCTTAGAGAATTGTGGTGGGCACTTAATACATGCTATCGATTATTGTTGTCCTTAGATATGCTATGGGTTTTCTTATCTTATCCCCAACTCTGACTTTGCAGATGGAAAAAGATCTTTTTCTAATGCTACTCACTTTGAAGTCTTTCCGTAGCTCTGGTTCTTATCTAATTTATAATGTGAAAACACACACACACACACACACACACACACAAATAATGAAGAGCAGTGTGTTTTGATTTAAACAAACTTGGACTTTGGGTTCCAAATTCTGTTTCTGCTACTAGTTCAGGGACACTCGCTTCACTTAACCTGGCTATTCTCATCTCTAAACAGGGAATGATCCCTGTTTTATTATGCTGGTCTGAGCTACATTGATCTTATGTATGAAAGGGTTATTTAATCATTTATGGGTGTATAGCAATTAGTATCTTCACTTAAAATATTTGTTCAAAGTTCTAAGTAATAAAGATGGCAAACATTTTTGAAATGTCTACTATGTGGCAGCCATTCTGTGCAGAGCATATTACTTAACCTTCAAATAATCATAGAGATAGCTACAGTTATCAATATTAATTCACAGATGGAGACACCGAAGCCATGAGAAGTAAGGCAGCTTGTTCAAGGTCACCCAGGGCATCTTGGCGCCAGTGTCTGTACTTGTAACACATTCACTATATGACTTTTGGACCAAATCAGCTATCTCATCAAGTCTAGCCACTAGCCTGGAGTTGGTCAATCTTTTGCTCATTGAGACTAAAATGAGATGAAATAGAGCAGAAAGGTAATTATAGGAGAACACCAGCTGTACCTGTTGTTGGTGATGGTAACTTTCTATTTCACAATAGGCTTGCTGGCCAGAAATAACCTGTGAATAATTTTTTTCTTAAATTGGAGAGTGTGTCATGTCAAGAGTTAAACTTAGCCTTCCTACACCTACAGGAGGAAATAATAAATGAATTTAGTTTTTAAAAAGATAAATTAGGGCAGCTTGATTCTGATTCTCTCTCAGCCGATACCTACCCACATAGCTAAGCCTACACTTAAGACCTTATAAGTTCTGTTTTCTGGAGCCTGTTTAGTTTTTGCAATCAAAAAGTGTGTGTAAGTGGGTGAGGGTTATGTATTTGAAATATGCTGATTTCCTTCTTTTTCCTTTAGACCCCAGAAGAGCTAGAGGACGATTCTGACTTTGAGCAGGAAGACTATGATGTGCGCAGCCGGACAAGTGTCCAAACCGAGGACGACCAGCTCATCGCTGGCCAGAGTGCACGGGTGAGTAAAATCTAGGACTTCAGTTTGGTGCACAGAGTCTGCATTTGCCAAACTGGTTTGAGGGAATTTTCTGGATTCCAGGGACTTGAGACCCGAGAAGTTCATGGCTCAGAAATCTGTGCTTTCATCTGGGGTTGTTTATACCAATTCACATTTTATGCAATTGAAATCATCACCGCTGCTCCTGATTCCTTCCAACTCCCCTCTTTCTCCATCACTCAAAACAGAAGCCACATGAAACTAAGCTCTAAGTATTTACTGGGTTTTGTTGGGGGTTGGGAGTCATGAGTAGATAGTTAAAGAGTTCAGAGATCCAGAAATGCCCAAATTTTGGATGGTCAGAGTCACTGTTGTTCTGCTCGAAGTCTCTAAGCTTATGAACAACACATAAGGCAATGACAAATGGGGATTCAGTGTACTACTGTATTGCTATTGCTACATTCCCCAGTCCAGGTTCTCTGATAAATAGAACCGTATCTTGTGACATTGGTTCATAGCCATCAGAGTAAAGACATTTTTCCCCCATGATACCTTCCTATGGCCAGGATAGTAGCCCTAAATCTCTCTATTATGTGATAGAAAGAGAAATTATGGAGACACATACTAAAATGTGCCAACTCTGGCATGGGGCAGGAAGCATGTGAGAGAGTACCAGCTCTGTCTGGTGGTTGGATCCTCTATGATACTGTCCCTCAGGACAAGTCAAAGAACATCATGGAACCTGAACATCAGATTTGCTGCAGGTGGCAGGAGAAGAAATTCCTGGGGATTGCACAAAAGGGTGAGAGTGTACTCCCTTTAAAGTCTCAGTTTACTTAGCATAAGGACAAAGTGTAATTTTGACCTTCTAATGTTCTATCTTATGTTTTACTTAGAAAAGATAATATATTGGAACCATGAAGTTGAGGAATAAGTGGTAACTTAGGATGGGCATTGGGAAACCCCAGAAAGCTCTTAGATTGTCACATGGGAGTAACAATTATGAAAGAACTTTTTAACTTTTACAGGATCTGTGTAGGTATGAAGGGTGAAGCAACTCATGGGAAATAAACAGAGTCCTTTCTTTTTTTTTTTTCAAGATTTATTTATTTATTTATCACCCCCTCCACCCCCCCACCCCCACATTGTTCTGCACTCGCTGCCTGCTTTCTGTATGTTCTGTGTCTGCTTGTCTTCTCTTTAGGCAGCACCAGAACCTATCCTGGGACCTTCCTGAGTGGAGAGAGGCTGTTCAATCTCTTGCACCACCTCAGCTCCCTGATTTGCTGGGTCTCTTGTTGTCTCTCTTCTGTGTATCTTTTTGTTGCATCATCTTGCTGCACCAGCTCTCTGCATGGGCAAGCACTCCATGCAGGCCAACACCCCTGCGTGGGCCAGCACTCTGTGCAGGCCAGATCTCCGCTTGGGCCAGCTTGCTGTTCACCAGGAGGTCCCGGGAATCCTGGGGGCCTCCTATATGGTAGATGGGAGCCCAATCACTTGACCCACTTCTGCCTCCCAAACAGTCCTTTCTTGCCTAGAAAAGAGTACAGCCTAATCTTCTTTAACTTTGTGGCAGAGTTCAGGGACACCACTAGAGTGAAACTGGAGTAGTTATGGAGAAGAGATTTCTCCCTGAAATCAAGAGGCTACCTAGGGTCCTCAGAGACCTTAAGAACTGAGTGAACTGTTTTTCTCTGTCATTGACAGGGTGAAAAACTGAATTAGAAAAGGAATATAAGTTAAGCACTAGGTCTCTGGAGGAGATAGCCAATCAGGACTTAAAGCAAAGAGAACTCAACGTGGACTGGCAATACCTTACATCAAAAAAAGTAAAAAAAGACTTTGTATCTAAAACCTGTTTTTTCTATTGTGCTGTATGTCCTGATACTCTTGCCCAACAATCAAAAGATATAAATGGATATTGATAAGAGAAATATGAGGGTAGGAACCAGTACATCAAAGATGCATTGATTTTGATTTCAGTCACACCTGATCTTGAATTATAAAAAGTAAAGTGAGATCCATGCTCAAGATAACATGTTGCTTAATTAATTCCTTCTGATCAGATGACAGTTCCTGTCAAAAAGTACATAAATGGGACCGGAGTCCCATATTTTGAAAATTCCTTGAGGACTCTATTTTATTCCCCAGAAATGACTGAAATTTGGGAAGTTTGTTAATCTGAGAGTCTTTTGGCATAAGGAAAAGTAATCAATTAATCAAATCAATTCATCTTCACAAATAAGTAAAACCAGATTTGAATGTCAATGGCAAAGGTTGAATTTGAGTAATCCATCCAAACGTTAATCAATTCAAAGTCAATTTGATTGACTGCCTGCAACTCAGTGTCGACAAAACCCAGTATCCATTGACTAGTTTTCTCAAAGACTCAGACAAGTTGTACAAACCTGATCTTGCTTTGTAATCACCATCTTGTCAAAATGGCTTGTTTGGTCCTACTTTGAAGCAGGAAAATCAGAGTCTGAGTATGCTTTCATTTCATGTATCTTATTTTTATTGGCTACCAACTCAGTGATGGTGAATGGAGATAAAAGTCAGTTTACTCCTGGCTTCATCATCTATTATTATTTCACCCTATTGTCTTTTTTTTTTTTTAAA
>JAQZBX010000051.1:0-154418 GCA_029593785.1 Cabassous unicinctus | reverse complement strand
TATTTTTTATTTATTTATCACCCCCCCTTGCTGCTTGTGCTGCCGTGCCCACTCACTGCTTGTCCTCCCCGTGTCCGCCCATCTCCCCCTCGCTGTGAGGTCTTGCCGCATCAGCGCGGCGCGAGCCGGCCTGCCCTCACGAGGAGGCACCGGGAAGCGAACCCGGGGCCTCTCATATGGTAAACGGGTGCTCTATCCATTGTGCCACACCCGCTTCCTGCCATGAGGTTGCTGCATCAGCCCACCGCACCGCTCAGGCCGGCGTGCCCTCACAAGGAAGCCCCGGGACACGAACCCGGGCCTCCCATATGGCAAACGGGCTCCATCCACTGAGCCACACCCGCTTCCCCCTATTGTCTTTTTAAAAAGATTTTTCAGCATGAATTATCAATATGGTCTAAGATAGTAAGAACAAAATACTGCTATAATCCAGTACTTCCTGGTTTGTCTTTGAGGCCCATCATGTGGTCTGTTTGATTAACTTGCAGCAGGTAGCATTATTGAATCAACCAATTCTAACCTGTAATTATTTGATGACAAATCAGAGACATCAGATTATGGCTGGTTAATTGGAAATAAGAGGCTGCACTGAATTGCTGAGATGACAGATGGTCGAACTTTTGACCAGCAAAGTGAGTTCACTTGTTCAAAACCAAGAAGGAGGCAAAAGTATTCTTTGACAGAGGCAGGTGCTCTTTCCAGCAGCCAGTTCTCCTGTTATTAGTCTTATTTTGTTTTCTCATTCAGAGAAATTTTCCTCCTAGAAAATAGTAAATTAATCTGGCAAGTGGTTAAGGTGAGGGAAAAGCTTTTAGTAACCCCACAACTTTCTCTCATATTCTGAAATTAGTGTTTCTTATTCCCTTTATGTGTCACTGTCTGCTACTTGTCTACAACATTTTAAAGAAGAGACAGAAGGAGAGGGAGAGATGAGCAAATGGATGGTGGTGATCTGATAAACTATGGATATGATCGTACCCTTTGGTCTTAGTCATGGTGTCTCAAAACCTGTCTCATCACAGGTTGACATAGTTAAAATTGGTCCATGACAACTCTTGGGCACTTAACCTTCATGACAGAACATATAATTTGGAGACCCACAGACTTGATTTTAAACATGGGTTCTGCCAGGCTGTGCGACCTTGGGGCCACTCTCTTAACCTTTCTATCCCTCATCCCCTTGTATATATATATATGAGGACAAATAGCATCCCACCTCATAATATCATCTGAAGAACTGCATGGTAATGAATTCCAGGGATTGTCCTGTAACCATGTAATGAGTGCTAAATTGATGATGAAGACAATGACGATGATGACTACGATAATGATGATGACTGTAGCTTGAGGTGGTTGTCTTCAGAAGACTGGTCAATTCATTTAACCTGAAAGAGCTACCATGAGAGTTTTTACTTGAATTAATGAGACAGTTACCTCAATTTTCCAATTCACTTCACAGCCTGAACTGGAAAGAGTCAAAGGACCCACTCCTTAACTACTTATATTTATTTTCCTGCCTTAAAACCAAGTGAGTGGAAAGGGGCACTTTGACATTGAGCCCCTTTCATCATTATTTATAAACATTCTTGTGCTTAAAATGCCTTAATGTTTGATTCTCGCTTATGTTTAAGAAAATGGCACTTGTCAATTTGGGAGCCCATAGACCTCAAAAGTCATTTTTCTCCTTAAGATTGGAAAAATCATCATATGAAAAGCACCTTAAGATTTAGGTTGAAGGAAACGTTCTGGGCTATTTCAGTGTCGTTGGCTTGTATCAGTGATTGTACAGTCATTTAATAGACAGTCTACAAAATTAATCACAAAAATAGTTAGCTCTTCAGAGGGAAGATGGGGAGCCTGGGTGGAGGATGAGAACCCTTGTGGATTCAAGTCTCTATTGTCACAGATTTGGGGCCCTAGATCAGCCAGATGAATAATCAGGAGAACTGTGCCTGGCTTGTGTGAATAGCAGAGGGAAGAATTCTCGGACTGCCCCTGGTGATCACATCACACAGCCAGAAGAGCTGATTGGTCTGTCCCCTTTCTTTTTGGCCATGAAAGTCATTATTCTTATGTTCCCTTAGTTTGAGGGAATGAACAATTGTAGGTCGGCCTCTAATTTTCTTTTTTTCCTAGTGAGCTCGGCTTTAATGTGTTAACATTTCAAACTGCTGAGTTACATTGATAAGGCCTAATTAAAACTCATGTGTTGCATATTAATTTGATTAACTTGCAAATTTCGCAGTTTGTGATCTACTGTTTATAGATAACCTTTTTTGAAATTCCAGTTTCCGAAAAGGTCAATTATGAATTTTTAAAAGCCAAGAGCATTTTAAGAATATTTAGGAAAAGACTTCCGCTCATGGATAGCGACGTTGGCAGGGGAAAATGTAAGGACACTCGCAGCCAAGTCACATACCATTAAGTGCATTATGCGGGTCAAGTATCCCTACAGTCAAAATAACATCTTCCTTTGCAAATCTGCTTAGAAAGAGCCAGTTTCTCTTCAGAATTGTGTCCTTAGAAGATTTTTGTCAGTTCTGGTAACTTCTCTTCAACTATGGGGATGCAGTGAGTGGAAAAAAAATTTAAGCAGCCATTCTCAAGGTATTTATTCAGCTTCCACTCTGTGCAGGATGCCGAAGCCTCTACCCTAAGGAAGCTCAAAGAGAAGATAGAGGTAGGGTATTTTGTTTTTTTGAATTAGAGAAGAAAGCAAGGCCCTTGCATTCAAGTGCTAAAATGTACACAGGAAACTCAAGCACTAGAGTTGACAGAGAAGTATGCCCATTGATGCACCAAATTAATCCTTTTGGGATGATGAAAGGTTCATCTCTTTCCACCTGGAGACTGAATATAGAGTCCAGAGGTCTGCGGATAGTTTTACAGATTCTTTTGCAGAGAAGCACCTAGTGAATGCTTTAATGGACGCTGGATTATGACCTGGCAGAACCAAGAAAAACACGGCTAAGCTTTGTTATGCGGAGGACAAATGAATCTAGGACAGCACTAGGTGATCAGACAGGGATACTTCAGGAAAAAAAATATTCATATTCAATTCCTGCAAATCAGAGCTTATTTCAAATGCAGTGGAATAGCTGTTTTGCTATTAATACAGTTTTGCAATTTGAATTTATAGCGGACTCTTTTTTTATATTAAGCACCTTTTAAAATACAGTTTGTAAAAATACTTTAAACATATTTTTCAAAACATAGTATTTTAAATACTTTATCGTATTTGTGCCAGTCTGGCTTTTTAGATATATATTCTAATTTTGTATCTATACATACACAAATAGACATTCACATGCTGTATAAAGCATGCACCTGCATATATTGATGATAATAGACATGGTTGTTTATTTGTAAGAAGATGCAGCATCTGGGCAACCATTAGTCCAAGAACACCTTTACCCAAATCCAAGAAAGGCACCCCTTCCTCCAAGCACGTGAAGCCCCATTACCATTGTACATAGCCTGGCAGGAAGCAGTGGGATTTCAGTGATTCCTGTCTCACTGGGTCAGGGTCCGTTGTGCAGTGTGTAACCTGCATAGCTGTGCGTGTAATCCAGTCTTGCACTAGGTTTAAGAATGGCATTAACACTCTTGGGTTTGAATCCTATTTCTACAGCTTATTAGTTGTTTGACATTGGGCATTTAATTAAATTTGGTGGGCCTTAATTTCCTCATTAGTAGGACGGGGATAATAATAGTATTTATCTTGGAGAAAGATTGAGAAGATTAAGATATATGGTACATGCAGGGCTCTTAGCATAGTTCCCAGCATACATCCCTTCTCTCTCATGCGCTCTCTCTCTCTCTCTTTTTTTTTAATTTCACAGCTTTATTGAGCAATTCATGAATTGTGCAGCATCCTATTCAGAAAGTAGATGGGAGCTCCCCATCCCTTTTCTTTTGATAGCAACTAAATAAGCCAGAAGGGTATGTAGAAAGGAAAACTAACAGCAGCAATGATAATATAAGCTAACAATAATTCCATGTATGCTTCCTTTAATTTTCTTTTTGGACAAAGCCTTTTCACTTTTAATTTGCTGTTCACAATGAACTTTTGAAGTTTTTTTTTTTTTTTTTTTTTTTTTTTTTTTTTTTTTTATATTATATCCAAGAAATGTAAGGATCCAATTAATGTGGAGATGAAGTCTTACCTCAAGGCAATAGGGGAGTGTGGCTGGACCCTGTTTTTCTGAGCTTACATCTCCTACTCTTTCTACTAGACCACAGCTGTCCCTGTCTTCCCAAAACCTTTCACTCCCATTAGGAGGAGCTTTACAACTTAGGAAGCAGTTTTCTTGTGATTTTACTTGCTCATGACAAAAAGCTGTAGGGCACCAAAATAAAGCTCTCTGGGCCTCTCTTCTGGAGAAAGCTTATATCTGAAAGCCAGAGAGAGTGGTGCTGAGGTACTGAGCCACAATTCCTGTCTGTGAAGCCATCGCTCATGGTTCTGTGAGGACACAGTGTGGTCATGTCAAACATTTTGCTCAGGTGTTGAACAAATAGCTCCTCCTTTTCTACCTTCCTTCACCTGGCACCTCTTGATAATCTACTTTTGCTTCCTAATCCTACGTTTTCATCCCAGCACAGTTCCTCTGCCTACACACTCAAAGGCGTTAAGAGGGAGCCATGGCCAGTGCAGGATTTCTGTGGAGGAGATAGATGGAGGAGGTCTGAGCATATGTCTGCTATCCCTGCAAATGCTTTGAGGGGGGGATTTTGACAATCTACGTATGGGCTCCTTCATTAACACTCAGAAATTCTCCCCACCTCACCCCACCTGGATGCTCAGATATGGCTTAAAATTCCTCATTCCCAGAAACAGAAGACTTTTTTTTTTTGTTCCTCCCTTCTCTGAACCTATTTCAGTGTTGAAAGAGGTGCATTCTTTCATCTGGTAAAAGTTTGCAGAGATCAGATATAAAAATTGTTGAGAATAGATTCTTTTGAACAAACATAACATCATCAAAGTCACAGAGAAGTTCAGTTATTTTCGTTGTGCACAGACCTTTGGATCTCTCTGTATTTTCCATATGTGGGGGTGAGGGCAGGGGAAGTTTGCAGACCTTACCAGCCTGTACTCTTGTCATTACTGGGATGGAGATGAGGTACTTCCCAGAATGTGGAACAACCTATAGCCTTGTCTTTGTCTGACTTTGCCATTTAAAAGAGGCAGTGTCCACCCACAGTGTGCAGATTCTTTGTCACCATTAGTCACCTGTTTGTTTTTTTTTTTTTTTTGTATCCCACACAGGCCATCATGGCACAACTACCACAGGAGGAGAAGGCAAAAATAGCTGAGCAGGTGGAGATATTCCACCAAGAGAAAAGCAAGCTGGATGCCGAAGTGGCCAAATGGGACGACAGTGGCAATGATATCATTGTGCTGGCTAAGCAGATGTGCATGATCATGATGGAAATGACAGACTTCACAAGGTGAGGCCCAGGGACAGGGAGCTGAAGACTTTCTCACGAAATCCAGCAGTGGAGCAATGCATCTTAGCACGTGGAAGCCTACTGAAAAGTTCAACTACTGCATCAAAGCCAGGTGGTGGTATTATAAAATTTGCATGCCTAAGGCAAAGAGATGAGGACCTAACTCCTAGCAGTACACTTTCTTGGTCAAGGAGCACAGGTGCCTTTTGTAATTATTATCGTTTTAATGATCAATGCTAATCAGTAGGTGAATGACTGATCTTTGGTCTGTGCTATTGGGCAGTGTGTTTAAATATTTTTCTGAAGAGCAAGTGAACAATATCTATACATCTGTGTGTTTGCATGGATACATGTAACGTGTTCCAATGGGGGCTGGTCATCTAGCCTTCATTTCAGCTCCCATTGTACCCTTCCATACAAAGAATCACATCCAACCACCTCAGATACCATGATTTTGACAGGGAAATTAAAAATTGTCTAAGTTTTATTCCCTTTTGCTCTGAGCAGTGCTTTTGACAAATCAAGAGACCTGTCTCAATTTTGTCAGGAGGCTTTCGCTTACCAGAAGTTGTTGCTGTTTCTGCCATCATATTTTGTTGTCCTTGGACAGGAAGGTCACATCTCTGCCCTACCTGCCACAGAAAGGGCCCACCAAAGGAGAGCACAGCTCAATGAACAGATGCCTAGGTGTGAGTCAGCCTCAGGTGATTTGGGACAGGTCCCCTAATATCTCTCTATCTTTATTTGCAACATGGGGAAGACTTACCAAATTCACAGGAGACTTCTAAAGACCAAAGAGGTACTGCAGATGCCAATCATGCTGCCATACAAATATAGCTGTTTTCTTTGTGGATATTTTCTTTTTCTGGAAAACACAAACACGCAACGATGTACGAATGATGATTTGTTAATCACTGTAATAGGAATAGAAACATATGAATAATATATAAATATACAAATGCTATGAAATGTTATTTGCTGTTAAACCTAGATAAGAAATATGGCAATGTCAAGACATCACCTTGTGCATTACAATTTTTTTGGTAATGGTTGCTGAACGCTTTTAATGAGAAAAGGCTAGAATTGATTATAGGCTATGATAATTTATGCCACACCTCTGTGTCGTACCCTTTACCCTTTGCCTCTGGCTGGTGTATATTAATGGCATTTCTTGGCCCTTTCTTCAGATATCTTTCAATTGTTTTTGACTTCAGTGTTTTGACTTTAGTGTTGTGAGAGTACCAGTGACCTTTGGGACATTTAAATGTCATTGTATTCACGAGGAGTTTGAATTTGTGCATTTGGTTGATAGTTTTTATCTACTTTACAGATTTATTTCACCAAAAATAAGAGTAGGTGAAAGCAGCCTGAGTCATTTTTCATGTCTGAATTTCCTACAAATCAGGCTATCACAGCAACCTCAGTTATTGCGTTTCAAGACTTGTGATGACTTAATTTGCTTGCTTTCAACGTTTTATTAGTACTTTATCTGATGGATATTATGCAATCCATTAATAACATCAGTTGAACAAATAATCTCATTAGTTTAAAGTGAATAATGAACCCAGTCGTGTTGCTAGTTCAGATCAAGAGAACATTTTATAATGTTCTGGATTATATATAATTGCAGTCAAGGAAGGGAGATATATTTGTAGGGTCTTGTTAGATGATGTTAAATAAAACAGACTTTCAATTACTCAAAGAATAGTTTTAAATGTGAAAGGAAGGCTACTTCAATTTCCTAGGGATTTCATGGCATCATCTTGCTCTGATTTCAATAATGAAATGTCTAGGATGCTCTGATATAGCAAGTGCTATCATTTTTCCCACTGCATGATGAATAGTTTTTTTGCACATTTGTGGAAGAAAAGGGAAGAGTGCTGTAATTAATGACCAGAGAACCAGAAAAGGGTGTGAATTGGAAATGGGACACAGGAAGCCTTGACTTTGCTGCCGTCTCCATCTGCCCAGCCTGGTCCTTTCCAAAGAGGCAGCTGACTCGTGTCTTTCTTTGTGGCCTCTCATCTAAGTTCAATTCGCTTGACCATGTGCATTTTTATCATCGCCCTTGCATTTTCCACTTCAAGGAGGAATAATTTTAGCTCCATACTTATAAGGATGCCTGTGTACTATTTCCTTTTATTTAAAGGAAAGGCTAGAACTGATTAGGAATAGAAATTTCTCCACTCTTCCAAATGATTTGCTTAAAGGGCATTTGGATGCAAAAAATATCCTTGCATTTATTATCTTGTTGTTTTATTCTTATCACTAGCTAATTCATTAATTTGATTCAGTAATCTAAATGATATGCACTCCATTATTATTAAAATTGGAGAGGTTCTGCCTCATTATTTGTGTAATAACTTCTTCATGGAGGGGGAAACTGATTATGCCTCATGTCTTTTTTCTAATCTGTCCCCGACTTCCAGCTGATGGGCAGTGGCAGAAGCACTGTCCTGTCCAGGATGAATTCATGCTTCTCTTGTCGGTTTTCAGAAATAAATTGCAGGTGCCTGACTTGTGTCCCAATAAGAAAAAGTGTGTAGAGAGCAGTAGCTCAGGAAGGAAAACCAAGTTCAATTGTATAGCAATGTAGAGCTAGCTTTTCAGATTAGCCTGAAGTTCTGATCTTAAAAGACACAGGGCTGAGGCTAAGGAGAAAACTTGCAGGAGACCATCAACTGTACAGTAGAGCCTAGACTCAGGCATCATGTGATCACCCTAAACTTCCCAAACTTAAGTCCTGCCTAGGTTCAGGCACTCAATACCCGAGTCCACATATCTCTCAACTGGTCTTTCAGCTCCCGTTCTCTCCCCTCATCAGTCCACGTAACATCAACCACCGCAGGGCAACCATTCAGCCAAACTTTCACTTGCTCCTCTTCACTGATTAAAATCCATTAGTTTGCTCTTCAAGGACTACCTGTATTCATCCTTAGGCTCCTGTCTCAATTTTTTTTTTATATTTATGCTTCAAGTTCAAGGCCATATAATAAATGGTTGTTCTTTGAGTAGTTCAACTCCTATGATCCTACTGTCCCAACTGACTATTTACCACTCCCAAGATTTATCCAACTTCTCTATTGTGCTGCCTTCCTCCTTCAGCGGATTGATGCAAGCAATATTTCCCAAGCATGTTCTATGGAGTTCTGGATCTGAAAAGAAATTTCTGTGGTTCAGTAAGTTTGCAAATACCTTCCCGATATGCTTTATTCAACCGTTGGAGATTCACATTGGATACTGGCATGTTAAAGATACTGAGAAGGCAATGGGAAATAAGCCTTCCTTTTTAATTTGGACTAGCTTGGACTTTACCAGAACATGTTGTTTTTTCACATTAGTGTTGATTACCTTTTCACAAAATAAGTATGAATGAGTTGGCAAATGGTAGACAGTGGTGATTTAGTGATAGTTTTCCCTGAGTTTCTTTTTTGGAGTGACCACTTCCTGGAAAAGCCTCCAGATTATTACCCTTGTATGAGAATCACCTCTGACCCAAAGGAAGGTTACAAGTTTTTGCTTAGGGGAGAGAATTTCATGGCTTGATGTTCTTTCCAAGAAAGCTAAAAAAGTGTGCCAGGTGAGACAATAAATTGGCTCCTATCCTAAAGGCCACAAGATTCCCTAAAGCACCTTTTAAAGCCCCTCAAATAGAGAATCTTCTATTAGGTCAAGAAATACAGAGAGTCAAAGTCATCGTTTTAAACTGGGACTTAAACTTCTGATCTTCTGACTCTTTTCTGGCCTTGATAATTTTGCTATTGGCCATTTTAGTTTATTTGTTTCACGGCCACTTCATATTATTCAGATGCTCTTTTAGACTTGTGCTATCTGATATAGTAACTGCTAACCATATGTGACTCTTTACATTTAAATTCATTAAAATTAAATAAAATTGGAAAATAGTTTGACAGTTTCTTTTAAAACTGAACATTGACTTATTCACGGATCCAGCAATCTCACTATTGAACATTTATCCCAGAGAAATGAAAACTTATGTTCACACAAAACCCCATATGCTAATGATCATAGCAGCTTTATTTATAATAGCCCCAAACTGGAAACTACTTAAATGCCCTTCTTTTGGGTGAGTGGCTAAACAAACTGTGGTACATCCCACCATAGAATACAACCCAGCAATATAAATGGAAGTGATCGGTGATACATGCAACCACTTGGATGAAGTGTAAAGAAATTGTGTTGAGTGAAAAAAGCAAGTCTCTAAAGGTAACATATTGTATAATTGCATTTAGATAACATTCTTGAAATAACTACAGAGATGGAGAACACATTCGTGGTGGCCAGGGGTTGGGGAGGGGAGGAAAGGGTGGGTGTGGCTACAAAGATTTATCAGAAAGTAGTCTTGTGGTGATAGTGCAGTTTTGTATCTCGATCATGGTGATAGCTACGTGAAGCTACATGTGATAATATTGCATAGAACATATATACACACACAGACGAGTACGGGTATAACTGTTGAAATAGAAATGATCTTTATGGACTGTGCCATCATCGGTTTCCTGGGTTTTGATGTTCTACATTTCTACAAGTTGTTGATATTGAGGGGGGCTGGGTGAAGGGTATTCCCTATTCACTTCTTTGCAACCTCCTAGAAATCTATAATTATTTTGAAATAAAAACTTACAAATAAAAGGGGAAAA
Source organism: Cabassous unicinctus (assembly GCA_029593785.1). Taxonomy (NCBI): domain Eukaryota; kingdom Metazoa; phylum Chordata; class Mammalia; order Cingulata; family Chlamyphoridae; genus Cabassous; species Cabassous unicinctus. Next base: position 144,306 of record JAQZBX010000051.1, on the reverse strand, counting down.
AAAAGAATACACTAAATCCAATTCTGCAGTCATACTAGCCACATTTTAAGTGATCAGTAACCATAAGTGGCTAATGGCTACCATATTGGAAAGTGCAGATTCATAGACTATGTCCATCATTTCAGAAACTCTATTGAACAGCATCTTCCCATTCCCTTGCAAAAATAACATTAAAAAAAGAAACTGCCATCCCTCCGTATTCTGTGTCCAGGGTCTTCTCTTTTAAAGAAATTATTAAATATTTACCTTCCCACAGTTTCCACCAGGAAATGAATACCTTTGTTCCTACACTGCCAGTAATGACATAACTAACTTTTCTATTATCCTGTCTTCTGTTCATGACCTGGGGAAATTGAGTCATGTCACTGACACTGTATTCAAAGAAATCGGTGTCCGACACTTCCTTAGAAGGGAGCTGCATGATCCTCAGAGCCATACGATAGAGAAGAAATTTTCAGATGATTGAAAGAATTTTCCTAATTCGTTTGCATAAGGCAATGAGGGTGCACGTGGCTTTAACTACACTGAAATGTTGCAACTGTTTATTAATATCTAGACCATGCTTTTTTGATAGCATTTTTCCTATGTTCCTTTCCTGAGTAATTGTATTGCTTTTTGTTTTTAATTTAATTTTAATGTATACGTTTACTCATGTAGAATTTAAAATAAAAAGGTGTAAATTTTTTCACAAATGAAGTCTGTTGAGGAAAAAGTTAACTTTTCAATAAAAGGTGCAGGGACAATTGGTTATGAGTATGTACAAATTAAGTAAAAATGTGATTCCTGTTTCACCCTATCCACGAAAAATAAATTTCAGGTGGTTTTGATATTTAAATGTGAAAAAAAAGCTTTAAATTTTTAAAATAGCTCATGGGAAAATATTTTTATGACATTGTGATAAAGAAGAACTTCTTAAAATGTGAAAAGCACAAGTTTTAGCAGAAATTATTGATACAGTTAACTACAATAAAATTAAAATTTATATGAAAAAAAAAAACTGTAATAAAAGTAAACCTACAGGCCAAAGACTGGAAGAAGTTATTTTCAATATAAATAACTAACAAAAGATCAGAATCCAAAATTCCTAAAGAGCTTTGACAAGCAATTTAGAAAAAAACACACAAAGAAGCCAATAGAAAAATGTGGATGAGACCTGAATAGAAAACTCAGAGAAGAGAATAGCTGAATAATCACTAATAATGATCAAGGAATGATGAAAAAATATTCAACCACCTCTGTCATAATGGATGTGAAAATTAAAATTTTTTACTTAATGAAATAGAACATACCTACAGAACAGTCCATAAACAACAAATCTACAACTTAAGTAATTATTGTAAAGTAGCCGTAAGACCATCATCCAGCTCAAGAGGCCCACCTCACAGGGGGATGACCCTTCCAGGGCACAGTAACCTTCCCTTTCCCTGGATTTAACTACAATCTTGATTTCTGGCAGTAGTGGGTGGACTTTCTAGGGTAAATAAACCAGATTTAGAGACTTTGCTGAGTCCTATAGTACAAATACTCTCATCACAGCCAATTTCAAGCTACCGCCATGATGCCAACTGACTTGCCAATTTCCTAAAATTTTAACTGTCATCTCTTAGGGGCCCATATGAGCCAACTCCAGTACAGCACTGCCACTTCTTTCACTTCTAGGCTGCTTTTTCTCTTTCTTTTCCTTCTCCCTCCACCTCTTCCTTCTCTTTCTCCACATCTTCATCTTCTTCTTTGTTTTAACACTTTTACAAAGTACATACCCCTAAATATACAGCTTTGTCCTAGCTGCTTCTGACAATACCAGTGTTCCACAAATGTAATGAAAATATTTTGGAAGTTTTTCTTCTATTCCTATTCTGGAATTGGAATCATCTACTCTTTCAAGATTTAAAAGGTGAGTAGAATTCCTCTGAAAAATCAACAGTATCTACGAATTTATTCTTTTTATGGAGAAGGAGTTCTCTCTTTCTCTGAGGACCTTAATTCTTCCATAGAAATCAGACTTTCTGGTCACTTTTGGTAAATTATATTTTCCTAGAAAATTATTTCATCCAGGTTCTCAAATTTATTTGCATATATTTGAGGAAGGTAGTTTTATGGTACTTCGAATTTTCTTTTTTCTCAGATTATCTCACTCATACCTTTCTTATCTTTGAATAGTGGTGTTATAGCTTATTTTTTTCTTAATTATGTAAAGAGTCATCTAAGTATATCTTTCTATATCATCTTGCATTTCTTTTTGCTTTTTTAAACAGTTTTGGAATTTACTATTTCCAGTTTGTTTTTTTATCATTTCTAACTCATTAAACTCTTCTTGTAATGTTATTAGTTTCTTCCTACTTCTTTCTAACTTCTTCAAGGTTTTTTTTTCATTATTTCTTGCATTTTGATGTATATAGTTAAGGCTATTAGTTTTTCTCTGAGCATACTGCTTTTGCTGTTCGTCTGAGAAGGAAACATATAGTTAGAAGAGTGCTAAAGGGTGATTCAGGAGACACATGTCCTCATCCTGATTTTCACTCTATGGAGCAGTGTCACCTGGGGCAGGTCACCCAGACTCTCTCCTTGGGTTTCCATTTCCTCAACTAGAAAACGGTGAAATGAAATTTCATGATCTCAAAACTTGTTGGACTTTCTAATTCCATGAAATACACCCCTATCATTAGCTTGCAACCTTAGGAATTTGAATTGATAATGTAAATTCTAAATGGTTAAAAATATGTTTTCCATAACAAAATAGTAGTGAATCTGTGAACTCTAGTACTTAGTGTATTCAGAAAATAAATTCAATAATTCTATGGCTATAAGATGGGGGCCTGAACCTCAAGCAAACTCAAGCAAACTTACATAGACATTGTCTACTAGCTTAGCACATTTTGTCAAAAGTGATGTTTGCCAGATGGAGCTTTTGAACGTTATGTAAAGTTCATGAGGAAGAGTTTTCCCAGATCCTTTGAAACTCTTGAAATAAACAAACACATGTGTTTGTTAGTAATGAAAAGCCAAGCAGAGTACAGCTCTTAGGTATTTAGAAGTGAATGGTACAAAGTGAAACATGAAAGCAAAAAGTAATAACAAATATTGTGTCAGAGTTAAACTACAGAAAGGAGATTTTGTAAAGTCTGGAAGTTACAGAAATAATACATAATAATGAGAACATTATTGTACATGGAAAGATTCTGCTTCTAAGTTTTCCTCTAAAAAATAAAACAAAAAGGAGGAAAAATTGTATTCAGGGATAAGTTAAAAAATATAATGTTAGGGAATCAGAGCCAGATCATCACAGAATCTTTAACTTATCCATATTACATGAAAATTCACATGTGAAATCCCTGTCCATATTTTAAAATCTAAATAGGACTGGAAAATCTATGTACTTTGTGGAAGAGTTAATGTTACCACAGCAAAAGTGAAATATCTTAAGTTTTGAATTTCCCTATGTGTGTGTTTAAGCATTGAAATGAACCCAGTATATTTTACATTTAGCTACTAATGTAAAATAAAAAAATGCCAAAAGTGAAATGAGGGAACTGTACAAAATCCAAGCTTGCCCTTCATTAACATTTATTTACGGAAAGCTGTTTTAAGTCTTCTGTTTTAGAAAATGTTTATTATGTAACAATGGCAATGTTCACCCACTCTAGATAACCCAATGAATTCTATATAAATTGCTTCTGAGTAATTTTTCTTCATATCTCACCACATTCTGAACTATAGAAAAGTAATCTTGTAGCCTTAAAAATGCATTGATTTTTAGATGCACATAAGGAGACCAGCATAATAAACAATGCTGTAAAAGGAGGGTAAATACATTTACTCTATTATTCTTTATTTACCTCTCATAAGAAGGGAAAGAAAAAATATATCACATGCTACATTTTGCTTAAAGATGAATGATAGAACAGTTTCCTTTTCCTTTATAATATTAGACAGTTCACCTAATTGAAAACCTTATATGAAAATACTAAGATGATGGTTTGGAATCATTTATTATCCCACAGTGTTTTGTGTGTTCCTTCATAAGTTAGTATCAGAAGCACACCTGCCAAGGAGAATAAGAGCTCAAAAGATTTCTGAAGTTCTGGCCAAATAGGTCCCCACTGTGTACAAGAGACAATTGTTTCTTAAACTGACAAAGTGGGCTTAGAAATGCGGTCTATGCTTGGTGGCAAAGCCCCAGGATACGTATATCCATTGCGGGTGATGTCCCACACTGATGAAGGATGTTGGTGTGGGATGTTGTGGGAGGTGTGGGAGGTGGGAAACATGGGAATCCCTGTAATTTCTGAGTAATAATTAGGTAATCTAAGCACCTTTAAAAATATATATATATAAAATAACATTTATGTAACAAAATGCACATATATGCATATGTATTTATATATCATTTTACAAATATTGGTATGTACTGTGAAAAATCTTGATTTTTATGAACAATAAAAAATTTTTAAAAAAAGTATATATGTATACTGTGTGTAAAATACACACACACACACACACACACACACACACACACACATTGGATAAGGTAAGGAAGACAATGCATGTGCATAGGTTTTGCTAGACTCTGGTTTAAATTTAGAATTTATCATTTATAAGCCATGTAAGCTTGGTTGAGTTCATTGACCTTTTTTTGCCCATTTTCCTTTTCTCTAAAATGGGAATGATGATACCAACTTGCTGGTATTTTTATGGAAACAAAATGAAGCAGTGTATATAACAACATCCACCACAATGTCATCATTTACATAGTAAATTCCCATTGCCCCTGAGGTGATCATCTTTTTAATGGAACACTCTACAAATATAGACATTAATTTAAAGTTGATAAAATGTAAGTATGTACCTTTAAATATGAGAAAATCTTCCCTAAAAAGGAATGGAAGTGGACTATTATCATGGAAATTGAAGTGAATCAAGAAACCATTTTAAAGCCTACGAAAGTGGCCAAATCCAACTCAAATATAAAAATCCTCCTAGTCAAGGGATATGATAGGGTTTTCTTTTTCCTGTGGTCAAATGGGTTTCTAATCATTTTGTGTATGTTGTTTCAGAGGCAAAGGCCCTTTGAAAAATACATCTGATGTCATTAACGCTGCCAAGAAAATTGCTGAAGCAGGTTCTCGAATGGACAAATTAGCCCGCGCTGTGGCTGATCAGGTAATATAAGAGGGAGGAACGAGTAGAAGTCTGAGTGGACTCGTGAACACTTGGGTTCTGTAATACGTTTTATGCACCCCCCTGTAAATGCCTCTGCAGAGTGAAATGTGGAGAATCACTAACAGTTCATAAAGCCACCTGTAATTCTGCTGAGGTAAAGCTCATGGCAAAGGTAGCTTCAGCTCAGAAAGCATATGACCATGAATTCCTTGACAAAGAAACACCCACACTATTTGGGAGACATGGCCCCCAAAGAGGCAAGGATTATCTTAGCTGTCCGCATTCTAAAAGTCAATTACACTGTGTAAAAAGGAAAAAAAAAATAAAAGAAAATTTAGCCACTTGTTATTTATTATTAATTTCATTCTAACAATGCCCTTCCATGTGGCATCGATGGGTTTAATTCAGATGATCAAGATCCTCCAGATTTCACCTTAATTTTCACCCAAACTCAAAGACACCAGAGATAAATGAAATTATCAAGAATACCTCTGGTTTTCACAAAGAACTCTGTTATGCGTTAAGACCGTCCTCAATCTCACCTTGATTGTTTGAATTTATTTCCAGATTTTTTGTTTTATTTGGCTTCATTTGGAGCCCTAAAATCCTACTCTAAATATGTCTTGTTGCAATAATGTACCATTTCTTGTAAGGGTACTTTAAGCAACAGACTTTTCTAAATAACTCATGCTCACCCCTTTAAACAATAGTGGTTTACCATTTGAACCATTTCAAATGGAAAATATCTTAAAATATAAAATAAGCTCCTGAAGTAGAAAATATAAACTATTATTTACATAGAGACACTATTATGAGCAAGGATTTGCTTACTAGACTACAGTAAATTAATATGCTGGAGATACAGGATTGCTTCCATAAACAGCCCTAGTTTCCTGTGATTTTTGAGTTCTCGTGTTAGTAACTATACTTTTCCTACCTCCTTCTTTAATATTAGGGTTGCTGCTCTGAAATCCCCAGGCTCTAAAATCCTTCAGGTCAATATCAAATTCACTCAACTCCTGAAAGCTGAAAAAAACAAAACAAACAAATAAACAAAAACAAAAACAAAAGGTGATTAAATGTTTAGAATTGCATTTAAAATAAGAGCCAGCTGATTGTCCCATAGACTCTACAAATATTACATTTATGAATTTTAGGTTTTTTTAAACATATATGATAACTAATCTGAGGGAATGTTGTTTGCTTACTTTTGAAATTTTGCAAAGTGCTTAATAGTTGAGATAACTGAATAAATTAAACATTAAGGTAATTCAAAAACCTACTAGAATTAATGGGATTTGAGGACCAAATCATTGCTATCATTTCTAATCTCAGGGAAATATAAACTGCCAGGCACCGGCAATTTGCAACTTAACTTGAGCTTTTTTGTAGAGTTCCCTAGGTTTTCAAGAAAGTTCATGTAAAAGAGAGGAGGGACAGTGAACCTACTTGAAAAGATGCGTTCAAGAAAAGTACACAAATCAGGACAGAATGCCACATTTTTTTTCCTGCAAATTTTGAGGGAGTTGGAATAAGTGACGTGGCCAGTGATTGGAGGGTGGTTCTGAGCAGCTTTGCGAAGAAGGGCTCTCTCCTGGGAGTCGAAGTGGGTGGGGTTTGGATGACTTTTCCATTATATTCTGAATCTCACTGGCTGAAAGTATTTCTCATACAACAGGCTCTTCAACTTCAACATTTTTGGTTGTAATTCTTGTATTAATTTTACATTTTGGGAACTTTATTTCCAAGAATTATGCAACTTGAAAGAATAGTCCCAAACAGTTTTGATATCTGATGCACACACACACACACACACACACACACACACACACACACACACAGAGACGTGTTTGCCCACATACATAAATGAACCCCAGGCTTCTGAATTTATTTTGAGATTAGCTGACAGAGTTTGAAAATGCTATTTAATGATGACTTTTAAAAATAAACAGATGAAGTTTAAACCTGGCCCTCTCATTGTGGCATTCTTCCTGTGATTAGCTGTGAAGCAATTTGAAACTCTTAAGGTTTTGTCTTAATGGGACATTTCTTTCTTAAACTCTATATGTGTTTCCATGGTGTAGAAGTGATTTTTCTTGATCCACCATACTTTCTTGAGTGCAGGTTAAGTGCTTCAGTTTAAACAATAGAGTAGTGGTTGTGTTTATTTTGCCTGAAAATATTTTTTATGAAGATTTGAGATATGCACACAATATAAACTTTTTATGGACTGCTGCACTTTTAATTACTGTTCCGTTGAGATGGAAATTCCAGTTTAATTTGCTGCAAGGTATTTGCATTGCAAGCCGTGTCAGCCCTCCAGGGAGATATCATTTAAAGTTAATTCTTTCCAGTATATGGGTCTCTGGAGTAGGATAAATATTAGTATTAAGTACTTGTAGGAAGCTAAAAACAGACTCTGCAATTCTTTTCTGATAAGTGCAGTTATGAAAAAAATAACCCAAATAGTTTGTTATGTATAAGATAGACCTTTTTGTTGCTTATGAAATAAATGGTTATGTCAAAACCACTGGCTTCCAGTATTAATTAAAGAATTCCCTTTCTTGAGCTTGAAGGAAAGGTAACTTGGAGCCTTTGTCTCACAGTATTATTTTAAATAAGAGACTTCAGTTTTGGCTATAGGTACTTAGTTCTTTTCAGCTTTGCATCAGGGTTCCTGGTGATTTTATTTCCTTTAGATGTGCCAAATTGAGCCAGAAATAGAAAGTGATCTGGAGCAGTTTGAGCTGAACCTTTGATAACAATGGAAATATATTTCAATTGCTGAGTGGCCATTGGCATTACAGCCTCAGAAATATTTTAGGAAGTCATGCAAATGTCAATGGAAGAGTTCATCTAAGCTATGTGTGAACTTGCTGGACATCTGTCCACTTTGGTCACAATTATAATTCAAACTCCCTAACCACAGTGGATTCTGGTGCATCATTTGAAGGGCTCTGCTGTTATGCTTATGAATTTATTTCAACTGACTTCAAATTCATTCTACTCAAATATATTTCTTTTATGCTGGCCATGAAATATTCTAGAGTCCCTCATATAGAGGGAGTTTATTATGTGGCTGAAATGTCAATAAATATGAAAATCCAAAAGGTGAGTTAGGTTTCTTCTAGTGTATGATGCATTTCTCAGAAAACCAAAGGAAACAAATTGATATTTTTCTGACTAATCAAATTGAAACTCCCTGTGCTATGGAGATGTGATTTCCTTCTCATATCTGCTAGTACTTTCATTATTTTCATGTAGTGAAAGTTGAATGCAGAACTGGGAAAACCACTGTAGAATATTTAGTTAGTTTTCTTAGTTTGGAAGTATGAGTAAAAATACTTATAAACACTTACAGAAGTCCCCATAAGACTTTTTGGAAAATCTTCAATATTCTCTTTATAAACTTTTATCAAATTGGTGGTAACGATTCTAAATCACAGACTGTGGTTATCAATGCATATGGAGAGGTTAAATGGGTGTAATTAAGGTACGTCATAAGATATGACACACTGAAACCTTTTCTTCTTGCAGCTTTTATAGGAAGAGAGCTTTCTAATTGAAATCACCTTTTAAAAATGTTTTATAGTGTCCTGATTCAGCATGTAAGCAGGATTTATTAGCCTACCTTCAACGAATTGCCTTGTATTGCCATCAACTCAACATCTGCAGCAAGGTGAAGGCAGAAGTGCAGAATCTGGGAGGCGAACTCATTGTGTCAGGGGTAAGCCGGGACTTGGGCTTCACAATTTAAATTCCCACTGCTGTACTTCCAGAGCAAGCCTTCTTGGCATCAGTACTGCTGAAAGCACCAAACTGCAGTGATTCATAGGGAGGTTTTTTTTGTTGTTTTTTTTTTTTAAATAAATGTTATCACCATTATTCCAGACCTTACAATAACTCACAAAGAGCAATTTGATTTTCCAATTACCCCATGTTTATACTAGCCTTGTAAAATCTCCATTCTTCACAAGAAAAACTAATTTCATAGTCTGGAAACTCATTGCCAAACTGTGACTATGATAATTGTTTGGGGCTTTTGTATGTTTACTCATTGTGAGTCGACTTCCCTTTGTTAGTCCTAGTAATTTTCATTCTCTGTTCAGGAGCCAGCTTCTCTATGTGAGGATTGTGTTCATATGTTAGAGATGATGAAAAGAATAGGAATTCATTCATTCAGGTTCCAATGCATACTAGGTTATTAGTAACCCTTGAAAGCCAGAAGGTGTTTGAATTTGATACAGGTTGATGTGCTGTTGCCAAAAACTAACATAGTTGCCAAAACACTAACAATTATATATCCTTTACTCAATCACTCCAGGGTATCCCTTCTCATGAAAATCTAAATATCTGGTCCATTTTCATCAAATGCATAGATATGGAAAGTTCAACGAATATTTGGAAGAATCATGATTTCTTGGCAAGATTTCCAAATGTATGTGTTGAGGTTCTTCACCTTGACTTCTTCTCCTCCCTTGGTCCCTTTCTTTCAACACAGGGTGCTATTTATTGTAAATTACTTGCAAGTTCAGAGGTGTGGCTCTGTCACCTTTAGTTCTTTTCCCAGTCAACTCTGATGCTGTCGTTTTAAGTGTGGCATTACCACATGCTGAATGCCTTGTGAAAATCAGACTGGTCACAAAGGTCAGTCTTTCTGAGGCTATTCAGAAATTCAGCAGTTGGACCATTTGGTAAAAATATGTGGGAAGATCATTCTTGAATCCAAATGCTTCAGTTTTCCTATTGTTTGACTTGCAGAAAATATAGCTGGGAAAAGAGCTGATCTGGCTTGCATGGAGACACCATCTGGAAAGCCCGTTCCATGCAGTTATGCCTAGAGCCCAATACATTGGCTCTCCCTGAAACACACTCACCTCTTTGCGTTTCCAAAATGATCCTGTTTCAGCATTCTTCAACAACCAAGAGCAATCTGTCTTGCAATGTGTCCTCTCTGCTAAGTTGGTGATACCAGGCTTCTCTCTGCCAAGAAGTGATCAAAACATCACATCTCCCTTGCTTCCTTCTTATCTTCAGCCTCAATGGTACAGTTTTCCATACCATTCAGCTTTCATGTCCATCTGTATATAGCAACTGTGGAACTGAGTGCTTTTTGTGCAGCTTGCCTTGTGTGCTTTCATTTGTTACTTTCCAAATCTTATTATTTACACGGATGCACAACGCATCTTTGTGGATCTCAGATTCCACAACTTCATTCTGGGCGATATTTAACTGGCAGACTTGCTCTCCATCATCCTCTCAGCACCCATTGTTAGTGGTCACTGCCTCCAGAGCTTCATTTCCATTGTCTTTTCCTCATTTAGATGTAGTCCAAACCATCACTGGCTTTTATCACTTGCACTGTTGGCCTTTGCAGTATTTGAGATTGCGAAAGCCATTAAGAAGCCTGTTTCCTTCTTTGAGTCTTATTGGCAAAGTTCATATGTCCTTGTATGGGAGAAGGCTTCTTTTAGAGAAATGATACAACTTTATAATAATTCTGAGTCAAATGCATCATAAAGGTTTGCTATAGATTGCTCAGTTATGAGCCTGCTCTTGGCCTCATGATTTTTCCCAAGCTTGATTGCTGTTTGGTGCCATAACTGCATCTGTAGTCTGCTTGTCTTTGCCACTTCTGCCTCCATCTTATTTTTCATCCTCCTACACTATTGGCCAATGGAGAAAAAAAATCAATACCTTTATTTTGCAAAGTAGCCACAAATGACTGCCTTCAAAGTTCTGAAAGAGTCAAGAATGTGAGACCCCATATACACAAACTTTCAATGATTTTGCCAAGAAAATGCACCCACAATTTGGGCTCCACTTATTTTGTGGCCCGGCATGACAAAGTTGCAAAATTTTAAAGGAGAAATTGCTGTAGTTTAATATACAGTCACACAAATCCTCAAATCTTCTTTCCTTTCTCCGCATGTGTTAATGTACATGGGATTTAAAGCTGCAACTTTTTCTCTGAAACATATGAAAGCCCCTGGGAAGGTATATTTATTAGAAGTCAATGTGTCTATAAAAATGGTAGCTCTTCAGATAGATTATTTCTATTTTGCCAAGAAAAATGGTTTGGATTTCAAAACCAAGAGCTATGTGTTAATAGCCATGTGCTGGCATGACGAGCATCTGTTAAACAAAATGCACATGTGCACAATTATGGACCCTGTCAGCATGTTTATATTTTATGTGATTCTATGTCTGTAAACTGAGAAAGGCCTCTTTTGCTGTGTCTGCCTTTGGCTTGAAAGGTGGGCAAGAAAACTCAACAGGTCATGGGAAAGAAAGGATGCAAAAGCTCTTCATGAGCCATGATAGGGAACTAGAGAAAGAAAGCAATCCAGGCTGTATGACTACAAATTGTCCATCAAATAACTGCTGCCTAAGAAGCACCATTTGTTTTCTAACTGGGAGTCAAGTATTTTAAGTCATTGGCTTAAGCAGTTTTCAGTAACCCAAAGGTGCCATTCTTACAGAATCTCAAAATAGAAGATGCATTTGTGAGCCTATTAACCTCAAGCTGATTGCTAAGGGGGTGATGGGAAAGAAAAAAAAAACAATAAAAAAAAACCCAAATCTAATAGAATGATAGAAATGTTAGAGGGAAAAGTAGAGGAAACTAAGGCCCAGAAGATTAAATAGCAAGTTAGTCTATAAGTCAGATTTCTCTGTTTGTTTAATTTAGTGTTGGCTTGTTTATTTGTTTAATCTCTTAAGTGAGATTACAGGCTCTTTGGAACCAGGAATGTTGAAAGAAGAAAAGATAAAAGAAACAGCAGAAAGGAGAGAGAATGGAAGGGAAGGAGGGATAAAGAAGGAGGGGAAGGAAAAGGAAAGAGAAATTTACTTATGGCTTATCATAAATTAATTTAGTGAAAGTAATATCTATTAATTGTGACAGCATTCAGTTATATGAACAGAGTTTGGAGGTGAGGGATATTAGTTGCATAAGTTTTAAGCCTAATTGAATATAGCCCTGAACTATACCTGAGAGACAGAGAAACTTGCCCTAATGTGGGAGGAAGTTTCAGACATGTAGTTCTGTTATTTTTGTGTTCTTTGCCATTTAAATCTCTCCTTTCCAAATTTGAATCCCTCAATTGGGTAATGGAGAAAAGTTTGACAAGTGAGCAATTGTAATTTGTCACATGGGTAGGATTTAAATTGGTAAAGAGAAAATTGGAGAATAAGGGTTCAATTACAGTCATTCTTATTTGGCTATCAGTAAAAAAAAGTAGAAATTGGACCCTAATTAAAATTAGCATGAATATTCATGGTTATAGAAAAAAACATTCCTAAAATTACTGTAAACTGGTAATATTCAAATCAAACCTGACACCAACATATAATCAATGATACAGATGTGCACACATACACACCGAATACACATACACTAAACACACACACACCAAACATATTTGATTTGAGAGTTACTCTCTTACCCCTTGAATAAGCAGTAATCGAGGACTGAACAAATGGTTGATACTGTGAGCTATCTGATCCAATAGAGTTTAAGGGAAAGAAAATTTGGGATTTATTTGTACAATGCTATATTTTTTTTGTAAAAATTGTGGTTTGTTGAGATGAGAATTGCATTTATTTGAACAGCTCTGTATTCTCTCTATAAAAAATTTGCCAATATTTTATAACTGGGTGAAGCTGGCATTGAAACAAGCATTGTACCTATTTGTGTAGAGCATTACTTTAAGCAACCCTTTTTTTGGAATTTTTTTATAGCGTCTGATTCTGTCTATAGGCAATTCTTAATTATCTTCACTGATCAAAGTGTAACAGTAACAGGAAAAAATCCCAAATGCTAACCATTTCAATAGCTATTTCAGTTTGGGTTTGGAATACATTTCTGTGCTTCCTTTGAACAAGAGGGTATGTGTTTAAGGAATTTGCAGCATTTCAAAGTAATTTTATCCAGGTCTTCCAGAGAGTAGACCATTAAGTATTTAAGTCCAGATCTATAAAGGATAGGAGAAGACAAACTTCAGATTAAAAGTTTGTATTGAGGATAGTGGAAATACCCTGTAACAATAGAATGTTAAACAGATATTTATCATTTGCAGATTGGCAGTAGTTCTTTGCACACACTTTGCTAGCATTTAAATTCTGATTCCTGCAGTAAGTCTCCTGAAGTTACCAATCAGATCAGCATGCATGGTCATTGATATCTGCACAACCCAAATGATATAAACCCTCAGAGGGAAATAACCCTTAAGTAGTCTTTCCGTGCAAATTCATTCTTTCAGTGTTATAAAAGTGACATTTAGCCAACTCAAGACTATTAATTTTTAGAAGAAATATAAAATTAATAGGAAATTTTAAAGAAAAGTAAAAGTCTCCTTGAGTGTCAGGCCCCCTAGAAAGCTTTGGATCTGGTGAATCACAACTGTTTTCTCTCTGAATTCAAGCAAACATGTGCAAAGGAGAATATAATATTGCTCCAAATGGTTATCGCATGGAATAGTTTTATGCACAGAAAAAGACTTTTTATGCCAATACTCTTATGTTAAAATAGGAAACAGTCTCTATTTTGGCAGAGCTGGGATTTGAACCAAGCAAATAACTCTTTACTTTCATTGGAGATAAGGACTGATCTAACTCTGTTGTACTCAGTGAGTTGCTTTGATTGCGTCACCTGAATTTGTAGGCTGAGGAATTATTTCCATTTTAGTTTGAAGGTATTGTTGCTTGTAAGAATAGAAGGGGTTTGTGGCTTTCAGAAGAGTGTCTCTGCCCCAGATATATCAATGCCATTACTTGCCATGCCAACAGTAAACTTTCATTCCTTTGGGTCACAGAAGTTTTTCAAGTTTTAAGAGTCACTAATTGAAAGAGGGAAGACGAATAATTCACGCCTCAATCTATTAACAATTGATGTTTTAAATTTCAATTAATATTTTGTGACTTATCTGGCAGCCAATGAATAGCAATACTTTGTGAAAACTTGGAAATTAGACACATGGGAGGTATCTGGACAAGGGACAGTGGCTGCATATGTCTCGGAATATTTGCAAACACAGGCGACTTATTTAAGAAGTACTAGTTTATAAAGTTATACTATGAGACATATTCTAATTCAAGATATTGTCCATACATGATAATTGTTTGATTTCATCCTAATATGTTCTTTAATTAGTAATATGTTTTAAATATTTGATGCCTAGAGAAGTACCTTAGAAGTTCCCCTCATATTTTTTAACCAGTTTTAAGTATGTAGGGACAAATCCAAATATTCCTTTTCCCTTAGATTGAACCAAATAATTATAGGAAGTCACTGTGTTGAGTGAATACCTTTATTTAGAGAGAGCATATGTAAATTCTGCCCCTGGTTTCTGGTTTTCTCATATGCACTTAGATTTGTTAGCTTTAACCAAGAAATATATTATTTAGAATTGGTTACCTAAATCCATTGCCTTTTTTTTTTCTCTTGTTCCTACTTGGACTTGCTCAAAGAATTCCTGAAGTGGAGGAAGGTGAAGGGAAAGGAGTTAAAATGTGAACCAGTTGATATAAATAAATATAAGTAGATACAAAAAGAGGATGCATATTAAAATCATATATTAAAGCGTATCTGAGGATTTTGTACATTTTTTCCATTACCTCAGATGGTCAAGAATAAAAGAAATAAAGAGATCCTATAGCAAAATTGAGACAGAACTTTTTGTTCAATACTAGAGTTGATAAAAATTTTGACAATAGGGTAGCGAGTGTAGTTCAGTGGTTTGAGCGCCGGCTTCCCATGTACAAGGTCCTGAGTTTGATCCCTCGAACCTTCTAAAAAGAAAAAAAAAAATTGACAATATTTTACTAGAAAAATATCAGTGTTTCCACCAGTTGTTCTTAATTTCCAATGACAAATAGCATTCAGGGTTTCAAATATTTGCATTCATTTCTTCTTCACACAAGGGGTATTTTGATGCATTGAATTCAAGATTTTTATTGCATCCCTATTACATAGAAGGCACAATATTCGTTGCTCTAGGTGAAAACATTCAGTCTCTTCATCTCTAATACCAAATAATTTCTATGAACAAGGTAAATGTTTTCTGTCCACTGTGTTTTCATTAGATCGTATATTCTGCGCTTTTTTTTTCCACTTTGTTTCTCAGCATACTGAAATGTTTAGCATTCTCTGCTAGAATAGCAGCGTGTCTGTTGATGCCTATCTCCATGTAGTCACTGTTTTTCTTGATTTACTGCTTTCCAGAAACAAAAGTGTGTTTAACTTAACTGTCTACATTCTGTCCCTACAGATTATTTTGTCTAGTGCTTTCTCCAGCCTAATTTAAATTATTTATAAAATATGGCTCTGATCACAGCCCTTAGAAGAGATATATGTGCCACATTATGTCCCATGTATCTTCCAAATCAGACATTCTTCTGGATGGGCAATGTAGTGTTCTTTTGTTCAGATTTCTCTTATTGCTTCAGAACACATTGTCTTGCTCGATCTTGAATAGTCATCTCCCTTCTGGGCAATAAATGTATTTCAAATATTTCATCTTAATCTTATTTTCTTGAAAGCAAGCCTTCCCAATTTAATCCTTTAATCTTTTCTTTCATCAAGCACCATCTTTTTTTATTATTTTTCTCTGGATTCCTTCATCTGTTCAGATGCCTTCTTGATAATGAACTTAACCGGAACTGTGTTCTGTCAAATCTGTACAACCTGTCTCTTGACCTCTTTCATCCATTTTCTTTTGTAAATCTACTTTGCAATGGAGAGAAAGAGGAGGAGGAGAAGGGAGTAATAATATTCTAGAGAAGTTCTTGTCAGCATCATCTTCTAAGAAACATGTGTTCTTTATGCCATGTTTCTGCATGTGAGAACTAACGTTAAAAAAAAATCTTTGCTTTATCTAGGAACTACCAATTCAAATTCTGCTATCAATATTAACCAGAGTCTCTATTACTGAGACATTTCTATTTGACAATTGCATTTTGGTCAAATTCCATGGTGACTGCCTGATCATGTCTTCCATGACTACTTTTTAAATGCATCTAAGAATTATCCTTTTGGAATACACCAATCATTCTACATGACTGTCTTCAACCCTTTGTACTAGGAAGTTAAAAATTTTATTACACTGAACAAACAAACAGAAATTTGGACCTTGCCCTATACATTTCAATGGTCAGAAGAAAAATCATAACCATGACTGCAACATTAAGGTCTCTTGACTACTGAAACTTTACATTCACTTCATATCTTGTCTTGAAGGGCTACTCATCCATTTATTCTATCCCATAGGAAGTGTGCATCAAATCTATAATTACAGTAAGACTTAGTTTTAATGAAAAATGCCCCAAGAGTCAGAAATTAACTCATCCTGACATTGCATTCTGTATCAAAGAAAGTTTTGTTTGAACTAATATCATAACTAAAGGCATTATCATGCTCAATCATACTAAATTCACCTGAAAGTTCAGCACAGTTCACCACTTTGCATCCTTTTGATGCAACCTAGTTTTGCATTGGGTTCCTGAAGTCCTGCTTCATTTCCAAATAGACAATAGGCAATTAATAAGAAGTGTCTATCAATAGATTGTAATCAAAGTTTGGTTTGTTTTATTTCAATATTTAAAAAGCGTTTAACTTTTTTTTTATTCTAATATCATAATGTTGGGAGAACTGTACCTTCTTTATTAGGTAGTAAAAATCTTAATGTATTTATTGGAAAAATGGACAATTGCATCATTAAGCTTACAATAATGACCTTTACATTTTCTATGAGAGAGGAGATGTCCCAGTAAGTTTTTAATACCTAATTACCATTTTTAAAACTGAGAAAAATGGTAAAAAAAAAAAAAATAACACATTCTGTACATTGGGAAAATTAGTGATGCCTAATTCATAAAACCAAATGTGATTGTTAAATTATTTTTCAAATGGTGAGATAAACTACCTAGTTAATAATTCAATAAGTAAAATTGGGAAATATAAGAATTTATAAGGTTATTTACTCCCAATTTCATACACTGAAATGTAGTGAACTTGAATTTAGACTTAGAATTGTTGAAAATGGAAAAAGAATTAAAAATACAGTTAGGAAATCAGAGCATCATCACTTCCTAACAAGTGCAGAAAATGTCAAATGCAGAAAAATAGTGTTCTTTCTTCTTATATGGCAGATTTTTTTTTCTTTCCTATTGTCTTTAATTCTACAACTATTTTGAAGTGAAAGATAGGAGAGGCATTGCCAAACCCATCATCAGTTTGAATTTAGTAGCTTGTTTCAAACTGCCTCATAATCTGCCAATTTTGCTTCATTTTAAGTTGTGATTATTGTAATACAAATAAGTATTTAGTGAGCTAAGAAAGACAGTATTAGAAATGGGACTATATTGGCTAAAAACATAAAGAAAAAAAATCCCAAATTAAGAACTTTGCTTATCTGCATGCAGAAGCAGGCTTTGGGCTTTACCAATTTATGTTGCCATGAATTGCAAGTTATTGTTTTGAATCTTTACTTTTACTAAAAAAATTTTTCTGTGGAAAGCAATGGTTTCACTTTTATATATTCCACTGCCAGATGTAGGTCTGTCTTCCAAGTGAATGGTTTTAGAAGCTGCCTGCTCTTCAATATCACCTGTTCCTTTTGTTTTGCCATATTATCTGCTTGACCACTTTAAGTATTTCAGTATTTTTAAACTTCTTAAATCCCCATTTGGAAAAAAAAGACTTTAGTGCTCTCCACATTATTCTCCCACTTTGCCTGATTTCCTGAAAGAAGTGGACCCACAAGTTAAACATGGTTTTGATCATATAACCATAGCAGAATTGCTTGTGACAACACGTTGCTCAGTTAGCATCACAGGGTCACACAGACCACCTCTGAGAGTGGCAGTGCAGGGATCTAATGATTGTATAAATCTTGCCACTTGCTTTTTCTCCAATTTTGAAGAAGGGATCCAACTACCCCCCACACCTCCCACCAAGATGTACCTTATTTTTGGTACACATAGAAAAACAACTTAGTCCAGATTGTCAGTAATATTTTATGTTGAAGAGAAAAATTTAAATGACTCTATCAGGAAAAATAGGCATTGGTTATTGGTTTATCTTTTCAATTGTGCCCTTCACACAACCCACCCTAGGGTACAAAAATGGAAGAGTAAAATGAGTTGTGGTCTAGCAACAATGAATGCATTATTCCTTCAGTGATCCCAATGAAAGAGGTAAGTATCCCTTTAGTATCATGTGCTGGCTTGATGTTCAGAGGCCGAAGGCTTGATGAAGGTCACAGAGCAGGGCGATGGAACCTCTGAGAAAGGCATCTGGGATCCCCGTATATCGTTCCAGGCTTTAAGAGCTGCAGCCCTTGCTTTCTTTCTTGGTGATCTTCAAAGCTTTAAATGGGGGATTCATCCCCTTTGAACCCTATGACCACTTGCCCCCCTATCATGCCTGACAAGGCAGGGTGCTTCTTCATCGTCCTCCAAGGTGGTCCATTTACCTGTTCAAGAGAGCCAATGAGGAATCCCAATCGCCGGGCTGCTCAATATCAACAAGGCCCAAGCAGATCTCTTTCAGCACCTGATTCCTTCATATGCCTCTTTCTCCCAATTACCCACTCCCTCTTCCAACCTCCCTAATCCCTTCCCAAGTAGGGTATGTTTTTTTTTTTTTTCTTTTGCTCTCTTCCTCACTCTCTCTTTTCTGTATCTCTCGGAAATCAGACAGGAGTTCAGAGCACTTTCACTACCTTTTATGAGGTAGATTGTGATGTCATAGATGGGGGCAGGGCTAGTCAACTTTCTACCCACCTCCCAACCTGTGCTGAGGGAGCTCCGATCGGGAGTGGAAGCAGTGATTCCTCCATGGTGAGTATCTTCACTTTCTAATCTACTCTGTCTCTTAATATAAACATTAATTCTGAAGGCAGGAGGGTTGGGGTTCAACAAAGTGAAGATGTGCCCATTTGAGTCCTCTTTATTTAGTCAACTTTTGGCAAAGGACCTACTTATTTATTCTTTACCTGGGTCAAGAATTTCTCAATACAGATACACTCTTCAAGTGTGATCTAAACTTGAGAAGTGAAAATGGCATTGTCATTCCTTTATTTCTCAAGTCTTTCTTCCTGTTGGGACTGAAAGTCATTGCATATGTGGAATGAATTCATTCTGTAGTCTTTTGGTGTACTTCTCCAAGGAATGCTAGTGAGAAGGATGCATTCTTCTTTATTTAGTAGATTTCAGGGTCATAGAATATCTTTTATTGACGTTTTCCTGGAGAATCAGTCCAATCTTCTAAATTTATAGGGTAAAAATGGGAGGAAACTGATACATAAGGGTTATCAACAAACTTGGTTTTACTGTAAACAAATGAAAGCTTTCTAATGTAAAGAGTAAAGTATTTATTACCAAAAAAAGCAAGTTTAAGGGTACAGCTATTTCAGGTGCCATAACCAAATTTGTTACCTTTTTTCTTTTTGCTGCATGCCCTAACATTGATGCTGTTTTGTAGGGTCATTTGGTAGTTATGGACTGTAAAAATATGCTGTTCTTTTGTTTCATTTGGGTTTCTTTGTTTACTTACTAGTTCTTTTATATGCCTTAGTATTTAGAAAGAAAAGGTCAACTAAAGTGAGCATTTTGTTAATGCTTCCCACCTTGTTTTCTCCTGGGTTCCTAATAAAACTGCCAACATGTCAGCTTTGATATAAATGGGCAGAGGAAGTTCACGGAAGTGGTTAAATCTTTAAGGGATGTTGTAACATCAGGGTGGGTGTTTTTAAAAGGATTTGGCCATCACAATGTGAGACCCTATTACTTTTCTTGGGGTGGGATGAAGCCATCCCAGTATGGATCATTGGTATTACAAAACATGCAAGGAGGGTAGTATCCATTTTTTCAAAGTATGCATCTCTAGTTAACCAGCTACTTGTGGACTTTAGTGTTGAAGGATTGGGGGGAAGTTTAAAAGGAGGAATCCTTCCTTTCTCATCAATAGCTTCCCCATTATGTGTACATAAACCCCCAATGTTATGCACTTTGAGTGCTCAAAGCCTTAGAGCTGCTGTTGGTCTTTTGGTACCCCAGGGTGCCTTCTAAAGTTGTTTTCCCACCTAAACTTTCAAACCAAATGAAATGGCCCTAAAGTGAGATTTCAGTCCAGATGAGGAAAAATAGGGCCATCACTGGCCCAAAGGAAGATTTGGGTGATAATTATTGTAATCAACCTAATATTGCAATGGGGGAGACAATACCAAAAGCTTATAGGTTGGGTTACCACTCTCAAGTCTCTGGCCCTCCTTCCATTAAAAGTGCTAAATCCCAGAAACCCAAGTAGAAGCCAACCTTCAGTGCCAGAAAAAATCTAATGTCTAATCTTAGCTCAAGTTTTTCATGTCTCTTATCAACCCCTCATACAGCTGCCAGGTAAGAAATGCTCATATTTTACAAACCCTTGGGACACAATCATCTTTAAACTTCGTGAGTTAAGAACGGCTGTGTTGTACGCTTGTGCAAATTCAGAGAGTATCTCATGGAATGCCTTGTGCACGCACTTGTTTCTCTTCATGTGCATGTTTCATTTTTAGTGATGTTTAGTGTTTTTTTTTTTAATCTGTTTTGTATGTATTAAAATTATAATTTAAAAATACATACATGCATTGTGCATTAAAGGAGACAATGAAGTGGAATAGCAATTACTTTATCTTGGATTTTGAACACTAGTGTTGTAATATTATTTCTGTCATTGACGAGTTAGATAATTCGAAGCAAATTATTTGCTCTTCTGAGCCTCAGTTTTTTCATCTGTAAAATAAGAGTATAAATGCAGAAAACCTAAAGGATCTGTCCTAAGATACCCCTGTTCAAAATTTCTGTGGGTTTATGATATAATTTTTTTTATAGAAATGTCATATTAAAAAGGGATTGAACCATTGATGAGACATAGTTTTTAAATTGGACATACAACTGTTCAAACCAGAAAAAAATATCTGATCCCAAACTAGGCTTTAAAATGTAGCCTCTAGCTGATGTTGTATTTAATGTATTTGTGTTAATAATAGATATAAGTGAGTCATATTCTTTTAAATGGACATTTAGCAGGTCATTTGAATAACTTGCTAAATCTAAACCACTTACAAAGTTTTGTATGAATTGGAAGCTTCTGAAGAGAGGGAGCACCTATGTTAGTGAGCTATGTGTTGGCTAATTTGTTTCTTAACTCACACTTTGAAGTTATTCTAGTTATTTTTGAGAAGAAAAAGTGGATGGAGCTAGGTCTTTCACTGGAGCTACAAAATTCAAAATTACGTATGCAGTATTGCCAGAATACCTATGTAACACTGGGCTGATAATTAGGGAATGGGTGGGCAATGAGCTATCTGCTATGGGGGGAGGGGATAAAAGGTATAAGGACTCGGTCCTGTACTTGAGGAATGTGTACTCTCTTTGGGGCAGTCTAGAAACATGCTAAGTGTCCAATTAGAGGTGAAGACAGGAAGTGCTTAAAAAACTAAAGTATTCCTATGGTCCTGGGTGGTTTGGCTTGCACTAGGAAGGCTTTGTGAAAAGCAGAGGACTACAGAGTGGTTTAGATTTGTGCTCTTGTACATAAAGAGGGCAGAGAAGCATTCCCGGTCAGAAAGACCACAGAATTGTAAATAGAGCCAAGGATTTATTGTGTTCAGACCTGTAGTGTATCAAAATCAGAAGTCATTTCTCAGAGCCCTGCCCCAAACTATTCCTGGGCCCCTTTCCCCTTAATCATGTGCTTACTTAAAATATAAAATATAAATATGTAGAAGAGTTGAGGAGGCAAAAAGTGAGTAACCTGCAGTTATTTTATATTAAGATATAATTAGGCAGCCATTTTTTCAGATCACTCATGGCTGCAAACATGGAAGAGAATAAATAAAAGGAAGGAACGAGAGACAGAGGGAAGCTGTAGCTCTGAGATATTCTGGTTTCCTGAAGAAAATGGAAAGAGATTATCATCTGGGAGTGCTCACTGACAGGTTTAGAAATGTTGTGTGGTGATGGAATGAGAACCCACGTACCCAGGATAATTTTCTGAAGCAAACGTAAAGCTTCTCTGTGCACTGAGAAGAAATCTTGTTAGACTTTCTGCCCTCAAACAGCCAATGTTGAGAAGGTTTAAACACTAAGTAAAACTGCTCATGATTATGCAAGTCCCTTTCTCCAATACACTTGGAAAGAGGTTATTGACTTGGGCATGAATTACCCACATTGTCAAAGAGAGCTTGTGTTTGAAAGTCTCCCTGTTGCTGTGGATTCATAGATGATTTGCAACATATATTTTGCATCACTTGGGGGCCACAGTTTTTTGTTCCTTCTAAAGCCTAGTTACTACTTTAGCCTTCCCAGCAGACTGGAATTCCACAAATAAAACTGCTCCATCACCTAACTCCTTTACCTGATTCTAAAGATTTAGTAAATAAATAAGGACTTGGTTTAGATCACCCAATGACATGCCACTGAATTTCTTTTTGTAATATAAAAATTGATTTCCAGAATTTTTTATCTCAGGAAAACACTTTCAAATGGCTAAACTTGCCTTTATGGAAACGATGAGGTGATATGATCAAAACCCGTTATGCAAAACAAGGAATGCCCTCATAGAACTAATTTCTCAAGAAAAATGTTCAAGTAGGGCACACATAAAATTTTGTTGAGAAAATTATTATAGGTTATTAAAAGAAGCTAGCAATATTGAGATTATGTCTGCCCCAAGAGAACATTTGGCAACTGTTCCCATCCCCCAACAAGTGTCTCCGAAAGCCATTTTAGAAATAGGGGACCAGATAGATTTAGAAGTCAGGAAACATTTATTAAGTATATAACATGTGCTATTCACTACACTATGTACTGTGGATGCATTAATGAAATTAGTGTGGAAACAGACATTAACCTTAATCTGTGAACATTTATGAGAATCACTTGGATAGAAATATATACAAAGTGACATGGGCATTCATGAGAAGGAGAAGGAGACAGAGAAAGCTTCATAAACAGGATGTTTTGCTTGCAACTTTCTGGATCAGTGAATAAGAGTTTTCCAAGTAGAGAAAGAAAGAGGAGACTATCCCCAGAGAGAAACAGGAAGCCCATAATATTGCATAAGATATATAGAGTATCTCATGCTGATAGGACCTTAAAAATGTCAAGATGGAGGGAAAATATGGAGAAAAGTAAAAGATGACGTTATGAAGGGAGCTTGGCATGCCAATCTTGGCAGTGGACGGCAGAAGCTTAATCCTGAGGTGTACCCCAAACACAAATTTGAATCAGGATTGTAGGTAGTAGGTCCTTGGAATCTGTATTAACCACTCCACTCTCCCAACATGCACGAGGAGCTCCATTTTCACGCCAAAGTCTCAGAATCTCCACAAAGCAAGGAAATAGATTTAGCATGCTTCCGTATTCTTGGGAGAAGTTTCAGGAAGAAAGAATTAAAATATTATCCAGAGTAACAGACATGGGAAAAATAGGATTCAAAGGTAATCTAAGTATGTCCTTAAGAAAAATGATTTAAACTTTGGCTAAGCATGTGAAAATCTTTTAAGAATGATGATTATTAAGGATAAAGAGTTACTAAGTGATGTTATTAAACCACCTGGAAGGAAGGGCCTGAGCATAAACATTCAAGAGACTGTCTTTTATCTTTCATACTCATGTGCCAAGTCAAGGAATTAATAAGGATAAGATTCAAGCTGTTCTATATCTCCCACACTGTGTGTGCTGAAATAAGGGACAGAGGCAAAAATCCAGAGCATTTTTTTTTCTGAATGGTATTCCTTGGTATAGCTATTTAGCTCCTTTTAAAATAATGGACATCACTGAAAAAATGTATATATTAACATTTGCACCATGACTGCCATCTAAGATAGTGAATCCAGATTCATCAAGGATCCAGACTGCTAACTTTATGGTCTGCTATTCTTCATATGTGGCTTCTAGTCTCAAGTTCATCTTTTGGTCCAAGTTGGCTACAAGTGTCCCATATTTTCATTTCTATATAGGAAGAAGAAAAGAGGTGGGAGTGCAGAAGGGGTTCTTCTCGACTGTGTTAGCATGCTTTAAGGAAGTTGCCAGACTACCCACTCCCAAAAACTTCTGCAAGGACTAAGAAATGTAGTCTTTTAACTAGGCACATTGCTGTCCTTTAAAAATTGAGATGCTACTAATAAGGAAAAATGAACATTAGATGGGCCACCAAGGCAAGATTCAAAAAACAAATGTTAAATAATCTCCATAATATTTTAGATTAGAAATTAGCAAGACATCAGGGAATAGAAATGAAAAACCTATTATCTGTGGTTTTTGAAACTCAGATTTAGATGTTCTTCTAATAGCTTAAAATGTAAGGTTTCTTTTCCTGTGCCACGTTATTGAGAAGAGATATAAGTAACTGCTGCCTAAATAGACTAAAGGATGCTAACTTTTATGTGAAGAGGAAGGCTTCACTTACCAGAACCCTCTCTCGCTGAGTTGTACAGGCAGATGTTTGCTGACAATGAAGTCTGCATGGGGCAATGACCTCCTATCCTATGAAGAATCTGGAAAAACTGGGGAGAGTCACACTTGGGGTAGCAGTTATTGCCAGTGTATGCCCTCCATTAAATGGAACAATAATTGAATTTTGAGTTCCATTTGCTGGCTCTGTGACTTTGGGTGAGTTGCTTAACATCTCTGGACCCACTTTTCTCAGCAAAAATATAATGAGAATGATATTATTTACTTCACAAGATTGTTATTAAGATTGAATGTGTTCATTTGTGCCACATAGTGCCCAGGATGTAAAAGTACTAAAAAATAGGTAATTAAATAGGTAATTAATTTATTTTTAGTTACCTTGTCTCTCCCAAAATTCTTTGTACAGTCTTTTTGATGATATAGATGATATAGATGATGATATAGATGTCCTCTTTCATCTTTTCATCCACCCCAGTGCAGCCACTGGGCATACAACAATGAACAACCAGCCAATGTCCCTGATCTTCTGTCATTAGGAGACTTGAGGAATCATTTCCAGAGAAGTGGTAGTTGAATACTTGGAAAGAAATGTCTCAGTAGAGAACTGAAGCAGTGGTTTTCACATTTCAATGTATGGTATAGATGAATCACATGGGTAGCTAATAAAAATGGAGATCACTGAACTCTACTGCCACAGTTCTGAAACTCTGGGTCTGAGATGAGGTCAGGAATCTTTGTTCTATTCCTAAATGTTCCCTATGGAGATGATTCATGGATCACCTTTTGGAAAACATGTTCTAAGAAGTGGAGGGAGGAGAGTCCCTATAAGTTATGGTTGAGAACTTCCCATGTCATGACGTCAGTTTGGACCCTTTCACAGGAGAACTCTTGGCTTGTTCCTTTGGACTAGTTGAGGGTTTCTCAAGAGTGACACTCTTGGCATTTTGGTCTGGATAATTCTTTGTTGTGGGGGGCTGTTTTGTATATCTACAGATGTTTAGCAGTATCCGTGGCCTCTGCCCATTGGACTCCAGTAGCAACACGCTTTCTCACTAGTCACAACCCAAAATGTCTCCAGACAATGCCAATGTCCCCTGGGGTGTGTGGGGGAAGGGGCAAATTGTCCCTGGTTGAAAACCATTTGGCTAGTTGAAAACTTGACTTTTCACCTGGAATATACGTAGTGTTGAGAAATGGAGTATTTTACTCCTTCCGGTGAATGGAAGGGTGGATGATGGCAGATACTTTGGATGCAAAATCATCTGCCCAATTGCCACTTCTAGCCTGGCATAAGGGAGTACACTTTCCTAGAAGGCCCATCTTAGACATCCTCTGGTCATAGTCTCCTTTTTTTTTTCAATTCAATATTAGATTTTTTTATTTCAGATTTCTAATTTTAAGGCTGATATATTGGGTGGTATATTAGTTATCTTTTGCTGCATAATATATTATCCCCAAAGTTACTGGCTTAAAAATACAGCATTTATGATGTCACAGTCTCTGTGGTTTAGGAATCCTTGAGTGTTGGGTTCTTTGGCTCAGGGTCTCCCACAAAGCCACAATCAAGGTGTTAGCCAAGGCTACCATCATCTCGAGGTTCAGCTGGGGATGGATATGCATCCAAGCTCACACACACTATTGTTGGTAGAATTCAGTTCATTACAAGCTTTTGGACTGAAGAGCTAGCCAGCTGTTGGCCAGAGGCACCCTCAATTTCTTGTCTTAGAGTAGTTTACACAGGTAACTTGCTTCATCAGCAAGCGAGAAGAGCCAGAGAGAGAAAGAGCAGGAACAAGTCAGAAGTCACTATCTTTTGTAACTTAAACTTGGATGTGATAGCCCATCACTTCTTCTATTATTATCTTCAATGTAAGCAAGTCATTAAATCCAGCCCACACTTAAAAGGGAGATCATTACATGGGGATGGATATAGCAGGAGGTAGGGATAATTGGGAGCTATTTTAAAAGCTGCCTTCAACAGGTAGTATATGGGGTCATCTACTTTTTGTCATAAAGAAGTGCCTCAAGGTTAAATATATATGGACTGATGGGCAGTGGTGAATGACCTTGTCTGTTGCCAAGGACTGGGGATAGACATATGGGAATGAGTAGGGAGTGTGAAAAAATTTCTCACATATTAATGTCCAGCCAGAAATATTCATCATGGAAAAGACACTAACAAGCAAATAGAAAAATGACTTGCTTTAGTGATATCAGAAGCTAGCTTCTGTCATTGGCTAATGCAATGAACAAAGTGGCCATGGTTGCAAAGATGAAGGCTGTTCATGGGTCCAACAACATGGGCTACCATTTACCAAGGCTGATCAATTATCCATCACCACCTAATAGCCACCCTGCCAGCAACAGAGATCACTACTGAGCCTCTGACATCATACCATTTCTTTATATATATATATATATATCTTATATATATATATTTTTTTATATATATATATATCTTATATATATATATATATATTTTAAAGAAGTTGTTGGTTTACAGAAAAATCATGCAGAGAATACAAAGTTCCCATATCTGATGAAATTTTAAAGACTCCATCAACTTCCCTTCCTGCTTACTCCAAATCTTCCTGTCTTAGAGATATGCATTTATGATCCCAAAGTCAGTTAAAGGTTTCAGTGAGAATATTGTTTAAAAGAAATTTTCAAACAAGATAAAGTGGCTTCAATTTCTTGTTTGTTATAAACAAAATTATTGGCTTATGACCATTTACCTGTTTTTATGACACTTTCTCTTAGCCCTCTTCATATATCATTGCATAACTTCAGCAATTCCCTCTGAATATTTTTTAATCTTCATTTTAAGGTTATAGGTACCTTTGGAAAAATGTATGTTGCATATTCGGTTAAATAAGAAAAAAGCAAAGTGATAGATAATTTGTATTTCTTCCTTTAAGAAGCACATCAAACCAATGGTCCCCTTGAGATTCCAATGGACCTTGCTGGTTTTATTGATATGGCATTTATGATAAGTGATCTGCAATGCAGAAATTAGTGCTTGGTAAGCGATTGAGATCAAGAGAATTGTACGTAGAAATTCAGTGTTTTATGGCTTACCTTTCATTTTGTAAAGAGAAAGTTGGAAAGCTATAACAAGTGGTGGCTCCAGATATAACAGAGTTCACTCTTGCTTTCAAATATGTAGCTGTAGCCTAGTTGAAGAATTTGCCTTAGCATTTTTCAGTGTATCAAGTAAAGAAATAATGAGGTGGCATTTACATCTTGTAATAAACTTGGAGCTAATTCAACTTGTCAAAGGCTACATTCACAGGACCTCTGAGATAGGGATTGTGCCATGAGGAAACTTTCATCTTAATATGAAGCATGATTTTTAGTAGGAACATGATGTGTATCAGACTCTCTCCAACCCTTTAATGTTTATCTTTGCTCACTGGTTAAAAGTTGCCCTTTTCTTAGGAGTTTAATAAGTAACCTTTTTTTTCCCAAAGAAGTTTTCCAATTTCATAGATTTGAGGTTTTCTTTCTAAAGGAACCACTAATACTTTTTCTATGTTTTTTGGCAATACAGCTATGCATTTCCAGCCTTTTGAGAATACTCTGTCGTTCAATCTTTGATTTTGAAACTTTCTTGTATAACTCAGCCTCTTTTGCAAGGAAACAGACAATATGTTGTCCATCCATAGAAGTTCTTTGTTGCATCAAAAAAAAAAAATTTCCAGTTTTAGATTGAAGGGGAACCCTCTGGTGCTTTTGCTACATTTTCCCTAAAATACAGTCAATCCAGGAGAGACAGACTGGGAGATTCCAAACTAGGCCAAGCTCTGGTAGGTACCTGTATGGGGAAGCATCCTGGCTTCTTGGAAGAACCACCTTAAAAGACTTTTATTTCTTCTTTTATTCAAAATCAGAGGCAGCTATGGTATATTGGTAAATGCAATGTACTTGCAGTCAGAAGACATTCATTTCAATCCCTGGTTATTGCCTTATTAGCTAGGCAACTTACTTCTCTCTAAGCCTCAGTTCCTTCATCTATACATTGATGGGGATAACAATTATTTCACAAGGTTGCTGTGAGGATTAAATGGTATAACAATTTGGAGAGATTGTATGGACTAGAGTATTCAATATGTATTGAATTTGGCAAAATCCCAAAGTATATTAACCCAGAAAAGAGAAGTATTAATCAACTTTTGCATATCAATAGGACAGGTCTTGCAGGTCAATTTTTAAGAGGCAGTCTGAACTAAGAATCCATCACACAACTGATCAAATGTTTAGGCTGTGTGCCCCTAATCTCAACACGGTATATGGGGCCCTAGCCTTTGTGGAGAACATACTAGTAAAGAACACGAAGGTCCTTAACTGTAAAGAGCCTATCTTTTAGCTACGGAGACAAGGCCTTCACATACATGCCGAGCCATTGAGACAAGTCAACAACTAAGCAACTAGTCATCTGATTGAGCTGTAATCTCCAAGCACAGCTCCATAGATGAGCTGGAGATCATATTGTGAGAATAGTGTACCTTCTCTTTATGGTTCACTACCTTTCTTACTTTCTGGGCTGTACTGAATCAGCATTTTTAAGGGCATCAAGGGCCAGGTTCCCATGCTCTATTTCTTTGGAAACTCATATTTCCTGAGGGTTCTTCGTAAATAGGAAAAATGAGATTGTGACGAGGCTGCTGCACCCATACTTAATCCCTTGTCTTGCCCTTCGTCAGGTGGAAGAAGAAAACTCACTTCTTTGGGGAAGTACCTTCTTCTTGCCTTGCCAGGATTTTTGGCACCTTCTCTCTATTTTGGGAATCTCCTGGCCTGCCCTTCTCTGTGCAGGGTTTCTTGGGCCTGAGGCACCCAGGTGGACCAATCAATTATGAAGAAGATACCAAAAGGGATTCCCAAATGGACTCAAAGGTTGTGTAATAATCCCTTAGTGTCATATAAATCTCTATAATTTAAACATTGTTTTAAGTTTGTTTTCTCACTTGGATCTCTAGAATACTTTAGAAAGTGTATTGATATTATTAACCTCATTTTTCAGTTGAAGGAAGAAAGTCTCAGAATGGTTACTAGAGTGTCCCAAACATTCACAGCAAGTGATGGGCACAGCCAAGATGCAGTACCAGTTTCTCTACCGTGTAGGCTTGTGCTTTTGTGTGATGTAGGTTGATCTTGGTGCTTGTCTCCACAGGACTAGGAGATGAACAAGAAATGCAGGAAATAGCATGTGTAGAGGGCATACATGATGGCAACAGCTAATATATGTCAGGTTCTTACTAAACTGTATCACTCAGCCTCACATCACACCCTGGGCGCCACTGTGTGGCAGGCTAAAAGGCTAGATTGTAGAAATTTAGAATTAAAAAATTTGTTTTCTTAATTCTAGAATAAACAAGAAGTTTCCTGTATTAGTGGTGACTAGGGCAAATGCAAATTAGAGGTTATATTTAATCATTTACTTTGAGCACATATATGGCTTTTATAGATGCTGACAAGAAAATTATATAAGAGGATACTCTCCCTGCTACTTGCCTAGTTCTGATCCCACCTGAATCCTGATTGGAAGATTGTAAGTTGTTATGCCATTGTTCCCTTTATAGCTTAAGGAAATTTACCTATTACTGCATTAGCACATGACTCACGCTTGTGGACAGTTAAAACACATCATAAGGCATCTTTAGTTCCACATAAATGGCATCAAAAGGCAGAAAGAAAGAACTCAGTGGAGGAAAAGCCTATGGTGGATTTGCCTGGTCAAGGAAGACTGCAAGCCATGTGTCCCAGAAGACTAGAGCACAGTTCTATTGGAGATGAATTTTGGGAAACCAAGTTCACAAAGGAGTTGACCTCTCTATATTCCTGTTGCCTCTTAAGTAAAGAAGAGATGATAGTATCTACTTTGTACATCCTTTGAGTATTAGAGATTATTTATTAAGACAGCAGCACTGTCTCTAGAAAACACTGCTCACAGGTGCTGGTGCTATTAAAGGTGGGGAAAGATCCTTAGAGAAAGCTCAATATTTTTATACAAAGAAAGACAGCAATAATTAAACAAATAATTAAATTATGGGTGTTTTATGAAGCTATCCCACTCAATGTACAGTAAGAAAAAAAAGCTTTGGATTCTACTCTCCTGCCAATCTCATGCCTCTGGCTACTCTTCCATTGAAAAGTAAAGAGCTGGAAGGCATGAGGGAGTTGGGTACTGGAATAGGCATTTTGCCCTAGAGTTGTCTTTGGACAAACTTTGTCATCTCTCATTTCCCCATCCATAAAGTTGCAATACTTAAAGTACAAACAACAATCAGCAAATATTTATGAAGGACCCACGTGCCAAGCACTGTTTTAGGTGCTTGGGGTATAACAGGGAGGTGGGCAGGCAATAAATAGAAGGGAAAAAAATACATGTTGGATGGTGATGAGTGTATGAAAAACAAATTAAAACAGAGAGGACAGCAAATTGAAGGATGAAGTTAGTAAAGGAGTTGCAATTTGGAAATGAATCCAGGAAACTTTTCACTAAGATGCTGATATTTG
Organism: Cabassous unicinctus; assembly: GCA_029593785.1. Classification (NCBI taxonomy): domain Eukaryota; kingdom Metazoa; phylum Chordata; class Mammalia; order Cingulata; family Chlamyphoridae; genus Cabassous; species Cabassous unicinctus. The sequence goes on along the minus strand of JAQZBX010000051.1, from coordinate 113,163 downwards.
ATTAAAGGCCTGATAGTGGTAAGAGAACAAGCATTGCAGATCTCTGCATAAAAGAGTGTTTTAAGCAAAAGATGTGAAGTGCAAGGCCCTGAAGTGAGAACATGGCTTGTCTGTTTGAGAGTAGAGACCAGTAATTTAGGAGCAAAGTGAGGGAATGAATCAAATGTATTGGGGTCCAGATCATATGACCTAAAAGACCAGGTCAATATTTTTAGATTTTATTCAGACTGAGATAGGGACCCACTGGAGGGTGTTAGAAGAAGGAAAATGGCATTATTCAATTTCAGTGATCAGGATTATTTTCACTTCTGTTTCAAAATAGGCTAAAGAGGGTAAAGGGAGAGAAGCAAGGGGACTAGTTAGGAGAAGCTATTGCAATAATCCAGGAAGAAGTTATGGTGGCTTGGCCAGCATGGTAAAGGTGAATGAAGGAGGTGAGAAGAGGTCAAATAATGGATATATTTTGAAAATGCTGCTGCTGATGGAATATGCTAACAGAATGGATATTGGGCTTGAGAGAATGACGTATAACCTAGGATACCAGAGTTTTAGCCTAACTAGTAGAATTGTGTTGCCAATAACTGAAATGAAGAAGACTGAGTATAGGAGAGGGGATGGAATTAATCATAGAGTCCTTGCTTATCTCTGGAAGGTTAGGAAGTGTCAATAAGAAAAGGCTAATGAAGCATAGATAATATGCTAAATATCAAGGAACCTTGTTTGTGAAGGTAACAACTCTTGAAAGAACCTGAAATGGAATCTATACAAAATTAACTTAAAAGAATTAATGGTTATAACTCATTGAATTAAGTCCTGAATTACAAGTGGGGAACCCCTACTGAATCTGTGACAGTATATGCAAGGATCGCTTGGAAATTTTTGAATGTGTGAATAAATTAGCTGCGGATTCACATCTCAGAATAGGAAAAGTAGTGACCCAGGAGAGAAAGAAAAAGATTTAGAGGACCCTATTCTTTGTCTACTCAAAAAAAGTTTCAAAGTAGACAGAAAAATGTGTTTAATTATAAAAATCCATGGATCAACTGCTCAAATTTAAAACTAACTTAATTAAAATTACTGGTTTTAAACTGTGCATTACATTGAAGACCTCTTATGAGCCCTTGAATAATGATATCCATTTCTTCTTGTCTCTTCATTCTCATTTTTATTATGAAAGAAGAGTTGAAATTATATGGTGGTGTAGTGAATTATTTTGTATAGGTACATATGTGTCTAACATTTCACTTCAGTTTTCTGCATTATATTTGAGAGATTATTTATGAATGATGTGAGAAGAAAATTATATTAGAGGGAGAAGTGATATTATATACTGCTCTTAATCAAAGCAATGATTGCAAGTTTGCATGAATCAAAGCAGAGCCTACTACTGTGGTGAGAATGTCAGAAAGCCCATAGTGAGTATGGCAAATGAATTTCATCTAGGTTGCTAATTCTCTTCAAGTTAGCAGTTGACTGGGTTGTGTATTGAGGAGAATTCTGAGGCCATGTCTAGGTCCGTCAGAAAAGAGGACTCTGATTGATTGGGCATGTCTGCTAATAGTACTAACGATTTAAGGATTTAGGAAACAAGTCTAGGGAACCTAATTTATGTTTAGGTCCATGAAAAGCAAGAAGGAAGTTTGATCATCAGTGTTGGGTCATCCTAGGCCAGAAGGGCTGTATTTTTTAGGTAGGTAGGGCTCTCAAATGTCATCAGACAAGCATGGAAGCTGAGAGTTGAATGAATTAAAGTGTTACCTTTACCCGGCAACATCATGTGAGATAATGTCTTACCCTGAACAGATAGCCTGATTTTTTTGGAATTTTAGGCTCAACTGTATTTGGATGAAATATTTTATATTGATTATTAACTTTGGTGCCTCCTTAATTGGATATTTAAAACTCATCTTCTCGGGCTAGATTTTTCTCCCTCCATCTCCTAGTAAAGCCATCTTGACTTTCTGCCATCAGTCTTCCTCCAAACCCTGAATTTTCCTAGATATCTTGGGTGTCACACTTTTGCATAAAATACTCATGGTTTCTAGTACAGACTATTGAGCCTTCCTTTCTCCACGTAAATAATTCAATAGTGCTAGAAAAGATACCGATCATTTTGATGCTATTCCACACACCTCATGAACATCTCCATACCTTTATCCCTAATACTTTAGGACTCTACTATTCAGGAGTTGAGAGCAAGCTAATGTGGGAGTAGCTTCAGTAAGAAGAGGGTCAGAGAGATTCCAAAATGCTGGAAGGTGGGGGTCAGAGAGTGAGGCTGAAAAGATAAAATAAGGAGGAATGGGGAGGTGGAAAAGAGAAAAGTAGTTTTTAAAAGATAACTTTTCAATTCAAGTGGTGTTTAAGGGAATATTAAAAGCTAAGATTTACTAAGAGCTTATCATGTGCCATGCACTTATCTTTAAAGACATTATCTCATTTAACTCTAAAAAATCCTAGAAAGTGCAATTTTCCTTTCCAGTGTAAAAATGAAGATTTTGAAGCAAAGTTAGGTTAAGAAGATCTCTGGGTTTGAACCCAGATTTTGAGTGCAGAGTCCATGATTTTGCATCACTGAGTGGAGAAAGGATGGGATAGAAGGCAAGGGAGGGCAGAAGGAAAAGCAAGGTAAGTATTAGTGCAGGAGAAAGACTATACAGGACCTGGGAGAAAGACATGCGGAAGAGATTACCACATGAAGAAAGAGGGGCCTGGAGTCCCAGGAAAGGCAGAAAACACTTGGGAAAGTCTCTACAGCTCTTCTTTGCTCTCTTCATCTAGAAGCCAGGCAGCAAGAAAGGCCTCCACTCACTCTTCCCACATGCCTGGTGAGCAGAGCATATGTGTTGGATGGGAATTTACTTTCTCCAACATGTGAATAATGCCATGTTATGGCACAGTTCCCAATGGTTGGATGTGAAGAGAAATGGAATTAGGAGGAAAAAGGATTCAGGGCCTTCAAATTATTGCCAGTTTCTGGACACAGTCCTCTACAAACCAGAATCCAAACCTGTGGCTCTTAACTCTTGAGGTCTTCACTCAGTGGTTGCACATTACAGCATCCAAGGTCAAACAGGTATTAAAGAGCCTTCAGCCATTATCAGCACGTGTGATGTTCATACAAAGTTAGACACTTCTGATGGTATGCAGTCCATTAACACATCTTTAATCCATTCTCTGAAGATACATTTCTCTTGGATTCTTAGACAATGGCTCCTCTCACATGAGTCTCTCTCACGGCTCATGATATTGCTTAGGAAGGGAGAATTATGGAAAGTGAGGTAACATGGGTTGATCCTCTGCTAGTTGTCCCTCCCATAGAAGCTAGAAAGAAGCTCCAGCCCCTTGAAGAGTTGCTACAAGGCATAAACCTTGGACAGTTAAGACATGCTGACATTCATGATCAGAGGTGGCCTTTGCAAGGCAGAACCAACAATGAATACATGTGTATTTATGTGACAGAAGTACTGTCTCCCTGCCCAGGAGTATCTCCTAATTATGATGCCTGAAAACCCTTTGGCACTTCTTTTCCTATTGGGTTTATTTCTTTGTGGTTCTTTTGTTATGAAAACAAATAATCCAAAGAAGGCCTCTGGGCCAGGAGATCCTGAGTGTGGGAAAAGGGAGGGAGCTGAGGGGAAGCAGAGAAGGATGAAGTATAGAAAAAGGTGGGAACTGCCTAGATAAACAAGATTGTTCATCACTTTTCAAGGGCCAACACTTCTCAATATTCCTACTTCTCTTTGGGATTCCAAGGTTAGCCTTATTTTGGCTTGGGAAAAAAAAAAGTCCTGCTTTTAGAAAGAAAAAAAAATGGCTTTAAGCCACATTTAGGAAATTTGTTGACTGTAATTAAGTCTTCGTGGGAGTCCCCAAGGTTTACTTACCTATAATTGAAAAAATGCAAATGAAGACAGTTAATCAGTAGACTGGCCAACTATGAAGTGCTACTATTACCTGAATGAATTAAAAACGAAGACACAAATATGTCCAGTTGAGAAAGTTATGTGAGAGCCAATTGGTAAATATCTCCACGAAGCAGTGGAGATTTTTTCCTTCATCTGACGAGATTACAGTGCATTTGTGCTAAAGTCTTTGTCAACTTAATTGTGGGCCATTCCATACAGATCTCCTAACCACTGGCCGTCAGCACTGGTAGAACACCAGCTGCCTCCCTCACATTAAAAAATATCGTATTTCTTGCCCTTCTTTCTATTATGATGAATCTACTACTTAAAGTTGTGAAACATTGGCTTTTCAAGATTCTGTAATCAAATGGGCATATCCTTGGGATTAAGCAATTCCCAGGAGTTATCCCCAGTATTTTAGCTATAAGTTATCAGGCATCAACACATATTCTAATACTAATATTTTAACGCAGGCTTTATTTTTTTTAAACAATAAGCACAACATGATTATGACAGTCATTTTCATCCAACACCACACTTGTTAATATATGCAGCTAATTTTGATCCCTTGATTTAAAATCAACCCAAGGAAGTTTTACATTTCTGTTACTATTTATGCCCTTTGCTGAATGATTTTATTATTTTGCCACCCATAATATAGTGTCAGTAGAAAGAAGTGCACAATGTGTCCCACAAACATTAACTAGGGTAACAAAAGAGCAAAGGAAACATCAATTGAAGAAAACTATTTGCCTGTGATCAGATTGGTTGAAATGAAAGCAAAAGGTGTTAAGTTAATTTCGATATAGAAGTAGAGATGCAATAGATGATGTATTTGGGTACCATACTATATCAAGTTGTTTTGGACCTCTGTGTCAAATTGTGACCTCTTGAAAGTGGAGGGTAAATAAGTTTCCTATCCCATGCCACACTGCAAATTCTGAAGGAGAAAAATGTTATGGTTTATTAATAATTCCTGCCATGGATACCTAGTGGATGAGTGGCAAATACTGCCTGTATTCTCCACTGTCACTGCCTCAGCCAGAAGGAACCAAGCTTTGCTAACTTACTTCCTTACTGTTTGATGAGGAAGAGTGAGTGGAATAGAACCCTGAAAGGAGGGCTTGCCATAAAGGAATTGTCTTTCTTGGAAGGATGTAAACATGCTGAGATGACTTAAGTGTAGAAAGGTGTAACTAGGCCAGACCATTGCACCGTGACTGTGTTTGTTTCAACTATTTATTACCCTCGACTTGCTAGAGTCTTTATTGATACAGACTCTCAAAAAAGTAGGCAGACATTTCAAGGTATTTCAAATGTGTCGCAGTTTCTAAGGAGATCAAATGTCTCTTCAAAGCCTCATGGATTTTCTAAACATGAAATGCTCTTCTTGGCAGATAATAGGCTCCACTGCTCTGGGTTTCTATCCTCCCATTCAGTAATAGCAAAGTGGACCTGTAACAACAACAACAAAAAAAGCATTTTTTTCCTGGCCAGCAATTTGTGACTCCTTTTAGGGAGATAAATTTAAATAGAAATAAATGGCCAGCTCCAGCAGAAAGATTCCAATTTTCTCAAGGTGTTTGTCTTCAATTTATTATCAGTTCTTTCATCACAACTTCCATCCCATCTCCTCACCCCCAAATGTGTAGTATAACCCTATTAAAACACAAAACTCAAGTTATTCACATTTAAAGATCTTGCACGTGGCTAAAGTGGACTCTACCTGTATTTGGGGAACCATTTTAGTATTATCAAAATCAATAGAGCTATTAAGCTCTGACTTGAGATAAAATAACCTAGATCCAAATGGGACTGGTTTCCTGCCCCCAGGCCCTTTAAAAGCCTTTTGAAGCAATCAAGGCAATCTCCTTATTTTTGTATTTCAAAAGGTTTTAGTCTATTTTATTTAGCTTAACCCAGGGGTTCTGTTCCATGGACCCCTTTACCAGTCAGATGAAAACCACGGACCTTTCTCAAAATGTAGTGGCAGATAGTTTTATGACACTCAGCTAGCAGTGGTTCTAACAACTATGGTAATTTTGAAGTATGGATGAGCGTAAGTGATTTTTCGAGATATGCAACAACTGTAATGTGATATGAAATGAATACTGCTGTAATTTGTTGCATACATTCTTAAGTGAAGAAAATGCTAGATTTCAGTTAGAGGTCAGAGAAAATAAAGATAAATTCATGTTTTTTTCAATTCAAGCTCACAGGCCCCATGAAGTCTGGCTTAACCAGTGCTACCATGACATTTGCATTATTTTTAATCCAGCGACAGATTGCTTTGTACTTTGGATTTCCGTGAGCTGCCATTAATGGCTCATTATTTTTTTGGTAATAGAAAATCAGCATTTTTGAAAATAGGCACATTTTTAAAAACCTGGAAATGGATCTCTCTGCATGTATGTCTTAAATGGATTAATGCAGACATAAAGTAAAATCTTAATTCCTTTCTGTAATTATATGCCCAGCCCTCACAAATTAACATCTTAAGGTATTTCCTAAAGGAATATGAAGTTGATCCAATGCCCTCCCTTTTTATGTTATTTTGCACTTTTTAACAGTACTGTGTAATTTTTTTAGCAAGCTGTTAAGTCTAAACTAATTTTGTTTTATTGCTGGTAGCCCCAGGAAGTTCACCATTTATATGAGGGGTGAAGGATTGCTAATTATTTAACTGTTCCCTGGACAGCAGAGGCTATTTGCTATTCTGTTGAGATATTTCTTGATGATGTTATGTCTTAGATTACAGAAAGGATATTGATTTTGAGCTTGAAAGTCTTAGGCTGAGAAATTTATGTTTAGTAAATTTTTGAACTTTTTGACCAGGGGAAAAATATGGATTTAATATTTCACTCAACATTCTATTGTATCTCTCTGTAAAAACGCTAAGGAATGTAAAGAAAAGAAAAATTCAGATGGAAATTGACATAAATTAAAACCTGTATTATGTAGAACATTGTTCATGAAACAACTGGGAAGACCAATGTAAGCAAATCATGTGGTTTCTTATCTCTAACTCTCTGAGTTTCACGCCCATAACTTCAACTGTCCCTTAGAAAGCTCCACCTAGACATTGCACAGACACCTCAAAGTTAGTATATATAAAGTTAAAGTCAACATTTTACCACCTTGGCTTCCTTCTTGTTTCCACAATCTGGGTTAAGAACCTCAATATCCAACTAGCTGTGTTAGCTAGGAATTTGAGAGTTGTCCTACTTTGTCACTCTTAACCATCCAGTCACCTACAACCTCCTAGTTTATCCACTGAAGTAAATTTAAATCATACTCACCATGAAGCTTGTTTTCTTGCCCTTTATTGACCTCTTTTCTCTGTACTTTTTAAGCCCCTTCAATCTTAGATCATAGAGAATTAAACCTTTTAATTTATGTGTCTGCTTTTCTTATTGTATTATAAGCTCTTGTAGTTCAGCCACTGTATTTGTATACCCAACACAATGGTTGGCACAATAAAGATCCTCAATAAGTGTCTGAAGGAATACATGGATGGATAAGTGTGTACGTAGAAGAATAGAGCAATAGATTGAGGGACAAATGAGTAAATGAGAACATTCAGCTTTGCAAGAGATGTAGTTACACTGTCATTTGAAAGAGTGGGATTGAGTTATCCAGTGACATATGTGTCAAGTTCTGTTTCTCTTGACACTGAACATCTTTCACAGTGTAAGTCCTTTAATGAAATAGCATGCAACTAATGACATGGGGATTCAGGAATCTTCAGATGATCCTTTAAGTTGTAAGAGTTATTTTAAGCAATTTTCATGACATTCTTCAGCTTTGATGACAGGAAATAGATAGCACAAATATAGATTAATGGAAGGATCACAATTCAGGAAAGTTTTCCTTCTAGTATTACCCTCCAACCCAAACACACAATGAAGATAGTGTAGGGACAGAAAAACATGACTGTCCATTGGAAGTTGAATGGGATAAAAAGAAAAAAAGTGGATAGAGAAGCAGAAAAAAGCCAGAAAATACCCAAGAAAAATGGTTGTAAAATAGTTCTCCCACCCTTGTTTGCATTCTCATGTACTCTAATAGAACAAGATGTGAGGAAACATCTTTTGCATTTTTGAAATAGTACTTTGACATTTTAAAAGGATAGTGATGGTATTAAGAGTAGCCTAATTTCTGAAGTTAGGGACAGCAGATAGGGAGAACTGGGCTAGCACAATATGATTGGTCTTTGGGCTGAGGATTTGTCTGTCCTTCATGGTGCTGAGAAGCAGCATATAGCAATGATTAGAACATGGGTGAATGGCTTGGGTTTAAATCTGGGCCTCACCACTTACTTGAATTGTGATATTGGACATGCTATATGACCTCTCTATGTCCATCACTTCAGGACTGGTTGTGAGGATTGAATGAGAAAAATGGCTAGTAAGCTCTTAGTCCAAAGACTAGCACATGGACACATTCACTAAATGTAGGATCTTACTTTTTAATTAGCTACAAATTAGAAATTTCCCTCAGATTAGATACAGGAATTTAATGGGAAGTCCAATAGGAGTAAAAAGGCTCTGAAAGCAGAGAGGCTGCTTGTTTCTTTCTGCTGAAAAGGCCAGTGTAATGCCAGCAGGCTTGATGGATGGCTGAGAAACGGCTCACTTTTGAACCCATTAGAAAGCTAGTGAGACCAGACCAGATAAAGGCATAGCACACTAATTAGAGTTGCTGAGCCCCACCTAAGGGTACAGCCAGTCATTATGGCTGTCTAGTGAATGTGCTTTGGAGAAATTGAGCAAATGCAAGAAAAATCAGCCAAGGATTCAGATCCCCAGCACCACTGCCCCTGTGGTGAATCCAAACCAGGAAGACACATGAAAGGCAAGAGAAGACCATGGAAGGGTCAAGCACTGGACAGAAGCAAGCCCAAAGCCCTGAGACCTAGGCAGAAAGAATTCAGCCTCTGAAGATGAGACTAAAAGCAAAAACTGGGGGATATGCAGGCTCTCCAAAGAAGTAGTCATGATGTCAACAAGATGCTGCCAGGTTTAGAGGGCTGGCTTCCTTGCCAGCCAGGGTTAATAGAAATGAGACCATTTGGAATGATAATAATGAAAAAAGTTGGATGCCAGATATTAACCATGCTTCAGAGAATTAGTGTAGTATAGTGATTCCTGTGATGAGCTTTGGAGAGAGATGGTACTGGTCCTAATCCTTACTCTGCCAATCAGCGCAGGAGCAAGTCACATTACCTCTCTAGGCTTCAGTTTCTTCACCTATAAGATGGGGAGAATAGTCCCTACTTAAAGTATTTTTTGAAAAGTAAATCACACAATTTAATTAAGGAAACTAAGAGCAATGCCAAGCACCTAGTAAGTGTTCTATTAATGTTGGTTTTTATGCTTCATTTACATAGCTTTTGCTTGAAAATGTCTTTCTTACAGAACAAATGACAAAATAGTATCCCATTATATTAAATAAGTTTCCCTAAACCTTGAAGAAAAATCTTTTTCCATGTAACTTTGCTCTTTTTAATGTCTTTTCCTTAGGAAGTGAATTTTTAACAAAAAATATGCCAATTTGAAACCAAGCCTTGGTACCATCTTGGATGTGCAAAAAGAAAACCCATTTTTAAATAAAAAGAATCATGATTGTACTGATAAAGACAATAGTCTAAGTAATGAATGTGGATATAGGGCAAAAGACAATTTATCCTTTGGAAATTCAGCTTAAAAGTCAAATTTCATATTAATAATTTTATATAGGGAATAAAATAAAGGAGTTTTTTAACTTGGGAAGAGAACATATCATATGTCATAATATAAGAATTATTATTAAATTGAAAAGGGAAATATGATAATGTCATAAGCATTTTCTAAAAATGTTTGAGGTAACTGATATGTCCATTTATTTTTCTATAATTCAATTTCTTTATTGAAAATTCCTGTTATCTTTAGGACACATATTGTTGTTTTAAACTTGATTTAGTTGCATCAGTTATGCAAAACTTCTCAGATCATGAGGATTGGATGAAGTTTTAAATGTATATTTCATTGTTTCCCAAAATTTCAATATATTCTAAAGTATTATTGGTTATGTATTACAATGACTTTGATTTATGTAGTTAAACATATGACCACACCTAAAGGGGACTTTCATAGATGTCTAGGAAGTATCTGGAGTCAATTCAGTTCTTACAGCTGTTTCTTGAACATCCTCTTTATTTTAGTTCTTTGTATCCATAGAAGGTTAAACCAGCTAGATGGAGGTGTATGCTCTAAGTAAGATTGTGAAAGATATAGAAAGCATTGCCATCCTTAAAAACTCCCAAAGCTATATAAACTTCATATATAAAACTGATATATTTGTAAGCCTGCCTCTGGAACAACTATTGTCATATCTGGTGTCTATTGTTTTGAGTTTTGATGTATCTTTCATGTTTAGAGAAATGATTGTTCATGAGTATATTAGTTCAGGTTTAGCTGGCTGGGTCCCTCACCTCCTTCCTTTACCTTGGCACAAATTTAGTTTCTGCTGGAGGAGAAAACTTGAATGTAATCGCTGGCTATGGATTTCAGAGCTGTCTCACTCTCAACCAATGTATTAGGTTTATTCACAGGATTCCTGCATCAGGCTGGGAGAGCAAAGGGGTTCTGAAGAAAAGACAGGCTATCATATATTTGCTGCAGCATTAGACACCATCTATCTGAAAATGGAATCTGTGGTAAAAATCCCCAAATTATTTGTAATCATTCTCTTCAGATCCACTTAATTCTCCCAAGACTCACTCTTTGGGAACCATTTAATCCTACAATAGACTTCTACTTCTACTAATTCAGTTGCCCTGAAGCAAATCAACAGACTGTCCCTCTCATAATATCATTTTACCCTCTCTTTACCCATAGCACACAATGGAATTAACTAACTTCATGAATGAATATTTCTCAATTTTGAAACCTAACAGACTTTCGGGGATCTGTTGATTGGCCAAGGGGTAGTGCATCTAACTCTGAAGATCCCAGGATTGATCTGCTCTTAATTGTCCCAACATTGTGCTGTCTCCTCTGTCCTTCACTATTTATACTTCTACCTGGGGGTATGATGGGAAGGATTAAAAAGTGAAATTCCGTATTACAGGTGGCTATGATGTTACCAATGTTGCATATGCTAAAAGACCCAAAATCATCGGATGAAATAAGCCCTCAGATAGTCTTTGGGTTTCATTAATCCAATGGTTCTCAAACTTTAGCATGCATCAGAATCCCTTGGATGGCTTGTTAAAACAAAGCCTGCAAAAGTTCTGATTTAGGAGTTTTGGGGTTGGGCCTGAGCATTTGTATTTCTGACAGTTTGCTAGGTGATACTGATGCCACTGGTCCAAGGACGGTACTTTGAGAACCATCACACTAATCCATGCTTGCTGTCTCTCCTATTAACATGCATAATCTAGATCTTACTTTTCTTTAGTTAGCCTTAGAAATTTAGACTGTATAAAGTAAATATTATGGGCTAAGCAATTATTTTGGCATATGTGTACTTTTTACAGTGTAATAGAAGTGGTAAAGTAAGTGGGTTATTCTATTCCTTGTGCTGATTTAATTCATGAAGCTGCTATCTCCTTAATCATGGCTCTAATCCAAAAATCTCTTTGCTTTTCTATATCACCGTGGAGTCAATATAATATAGAACTTTAACTGTTTTTAAAATAGTGAAGCTTCAATTCTATGGTATTGAAAACGATTCATACCTAGAATATATCTTCCTTTGTCTTACCCAATGACCTGATTTATGGGGCTTAGCTTTCAGTAATCATACAGATCAGAGAGCATCCAGCATCATGGAGAGCTTAGATGCAACTTCTGATGTACTCAATCGCTGCAGGGGATATGTTTTGGCCACAAGAAATGACAAGAAGCTAAAATGAATGCAGGTCACAGCACATTGGCAGAGCTATGGGGTTTAGAGTCCCTCCACATAAATACTTTGATAATCACCTATTACCTAGAAGATTGTGTGCTTAACTCCCATTCTTTCACGCTGCTACAGTCCATAAAGTACAGGTTATCCAATAAACAACCTCCACAACTAAAAAAAGCATTCTTAAGAACATCCTTGGGTCTCTCATTTAACCACAATGGATACATTCCCTTAGTTAATATTGCAAGAAGTTTGATGGAAGGTCAAACTATGCTCAAGCATCCCTGGAGCAGCCTCAGGGATCCTTGAATTGCAGTCCAGCTGTTAATTCTTACCTTTCACTAGGTCACACGTAAAACCTTTGGTGAAAGAGTTTGGGAAATGCAGTTTTTAGCTTTTCCAATATTTATGGTGTAGGAAGTCAAACAAGAAGATTGAAAGAGATATTGAGTGGACCAGTATACAGTATGTACAACACTGTTTCACTGGTGAAAAGCAAAAAAGAGGTCATCTAAAAACATCCCTGGCCAAGAGTATGGTGATAGGCCTCTAAACCTCCTCCGCTCTAACTTGTGTGTTGTCGTAGCATTTTAGAAAGCTTTCCAACCCAACACGGGAGCAATATGGTGCTTTGGTATTGTCTTAAAGTATCTCATCACTCAAGCTATGTAAACTGGTGCAGTTTTCAGGACATCTGCACGCTCCAGCTTTCTTTTCATGAAATGGCAACGACAATATACTAACTCCATGGGGTTGTTGTAAGGAGTAAATGCGAAAATACTTACAAAGTTCTCAGTATAGTGCTTGACACACAGTGTACACTCAATATTTCATTAAACACAGGATACAGGAGCCTCACTGAGTGTTCTCTGACTTAAATGATCCTGACAAAATTATTGATGTTTCTAGAGGAAGTATATTCAAGACCTTGGAAAAGTTAAATGGATATTCCAAGCTTATTAAACACCTCAGTAGAAGGCAGGGCATGTTGGTCTGCTTGGCTTCCTTTATCCCCGCTAATACTGAGCCCAAGAGGGAGAAATAGTCTATGGAAAGAGAAGAGATACCTCTCCTGATAGGGTCATAAAATGGAGATGTAACCCCTTATAACTTTTTATTCTTCATTGCCTGCCAAGTGCTTTTCAAACATTTGAGTAATGGACACCATTACTGATCAACCAGTGTAATAACACATGGCGTTCCACTTGGGAAAACTTTTATGATCATGGAGTTCTTACATGCTAAAAAGAGGGCTTCGTCTTTAAGGGCTGGGCTTTTAAAAAGTTATGCATCATAGAATATACTTGTTTTTTCCCTTTTTCTTTTTACCTGGGGATAAAGGATAGTAGAAGAAAGATGAATATTTTGTAGCCTGTTGGCCTTGTGATAATGTGCTCCTTTGGGCAATGCTGTGTACTTGCACAAGCAAGGCATTATTTTACTTGTGAAATTGCCCCATTATCCTGTGGAGGTTGGGCCAGTACTAACCCAGGTGTATCTCATTTTTCTCCTTCCCCCTTTAGCTGGACAGTGCCACGTCGCTCATCCAGGCAGCTAAAAACCTGATGAATGCTGTGGTCCTCACCGTGAAAGCATCCTACGTGGCCTCTACCAAATACCAGAAGGTCTATGGGACAGCAGCTGTCAACTCACCTGTTGTGTCTTGGAAGATGAAGGCTCCAGAGAAGAAGCCCCTTGTGAAAAGAGAAAAGCCTGAAGAATTCCAGACGCGAGTTAGACGAGGGTCTCAGAAGAAACACATTTCTCCTGTACAGGCTTTAAGTGAATTCAAAGCAATGGATTCCTTCTAGGACGATAGGCTTTAATAAGAAAGCTTTTTTCGTTTTCTTTCTTTCTTTTTTCTTTCCTTTTCTTTTTAATTCCATTTTTGTATGCATACCTGCCGACTCGTATGCCTCTGGCATGGCAAAAATTAAAGGAGCAGTGTCTGTTTGCATGTAAGATAAGATGGGATCAAGACCACTGATCCATCTGTAGCCCAGGAGACAGACAGGGGATGCCTGTCCCGAGGTGGCACAGAGCTGTCCTTCGCAACATTCTTATAAAATTGGGCAAAGAGTTCTCATCACGATGTTTACGGGAGTGGGAGGGATAGGGGAAAACAAACTTAACTCTGCAAAAGCAAACTCTAATGCATGCAAGAATCATTAGGTTGGCAGGTATATTAATAAGTGAAAATTCTGGAGGTGTAATGGTAGAACATAAAGCTTGTATTGCTTCTGTTTCAGTGCAAAAATGTACTAGCCAATACGCTTAAGTGTGTGGCCCACAAATTGAGCAATTTAACTTGGAAGTCATATCCATGATATTATGTGGATTTTCAATTGAGGGGGAACTAACTAGTCCAGCCTACAATGCTTCGTTTTAATCTGCCTTCTCTTCTTTCTCTTCTACTAGTGCCATTACTTGTGCTCACATTATTGACATTTTTCCCATTTACTAAAAAAAATAAACATTTATTTTAGACAACTAAAATCTTTCTGGGTGGCACTGGAAACACAATGTGGTGAACAACCTTGCTTTCATTTTTTTTTTTAATTTGAAATATGATTTGGATAGAAATAGGAGGCCCAGTGGTGGAATGTTAGAAGAATGGAAATTGAAAATGTGTGAAGGTTTAGAGGCAAAATCATAGGTGTAGCTCAGAGTGCTGGTATCTAATATACCATTGTAACCCACTAACTCTAAATAAACGCATTTAATCTTGACATCTGAACAATGTTTTCTTTCTCTAAATGCATACTTAATAAAAGATTAGAGAATCGACTTAAAAATTGACTCAAAAACAATATTTCTTTGTTTTTAGAAATTGGGGGTAAAAGAGGTGATATCCAAAGATTTCCCTGGGCCATCTTTAGAGTCTAGGAATTATTTACATTTTATTTTGTGTTTTCATTTGTTTTCATTCTTTTTCAAACTAAATCTAAAATAAGAAAGTCATGTATTACTTTTTTGGGCAATGCTTGGCCCTGGGCTAAACTTAAGAAATGTAATGTGTTCACAGAGAGAAGCTGAATCCAAGAAATCTTGTATAGATATGCTATTTAATTTCAAAAGACTTTATTCATTTCAAATTATTTTTTTCTAAGTTGGAAAAACAAGACCTCTGTCCCATCATTAAGGAAAGATGGGCTGTGTTCTTTCATCTGTGCTTGAGGAGTAGGATAAAGCTCCCCAAATATTCACCTGAGTGCCAAAAATTCCTATCATTAAAGCGATCCAACAAGATAACAAGTTATGGTATGTTTCCAGAAGACTTCTGGTAAAACATGAGTGTGTTTCTTAGCAGTTTCTTAGCAATGTCATAACAGACTGGGAGTCACACATACCCATGCTTATGTTAGCTTAGGTGCAAGTTCCGAAAGAGGTGGGAGAGGACAGTTGTGGAAGGAGAGAAAGCATCTTCAAAAACCTATGAAGAAGTGGATTTCCTCAAACCACTGCTCACCATCTCTGAGCAGTGACTTCCTGAATAAATAGATATGGAGCTAGAGAGTGATTAAAGAAGAGGGACATTAAAGAGTCAGAAAAAAAGACTATTAACAAAGTAACTTATTTACAAAGGCTAGATAATAAACAGAATTCATGGTATGTTTGAGGAGACAGAGTATAGATAATTGATCCCAAGCAATTGGAGTTATGCAAGTTATTTCTTAGAAAAGTGGCATTTTCAGCTATAGAAGAATGGGTATCCCTGATGGGAGGAAACTAAAAGTCTCACCTTCCCTTGCCCTTTTATGCTAGGGTTAATGGTTCAAAGGAAGAGTTCTTTATGTTCTTTTAGGGACCCAAAGCATCCAGGGAAATGTTGTGATCTATAGATGATCTGTAGTTTTTCCCCATTAAATGTCCAAGAGTATGAAGTCAACTTTATTTTTATAAATTAAATTTCCATAACCAACTTAGTTATGCTTTAGACCACAGAAAAACAGGCTATACAAGTGTCATCATGTGGGTCATCAATTTTTGAGCATCATTTATGCAGGGCATCAGATATTTCAGGTATAAAGATTTATAAAATACTGGGCACTGCTGAATCCTCAAGAAAAAAAATCATTTAAAAATATTGTGATTTTATTTGATTAACAGGAGTCTCTGATTTAGCTTGTGCTCTAGTTAAGCTGCTCAAGCAGATACCATGAAATGCATTGACTTTTACAATGGACAGTTATTAGATTACAAGCTTACAGTTCTGAGGCTGTAAAAATGTCCAAATCAAGGCATCATCAAATTGATACCTTCTTCCTGAAGACCAGTTGCTGGCCATCCTGGGTTCGTCTGTCACATGGCAAGGCACATGACAGCGTTGGTCTCTTTGTCCAGATTTCATTGCGATGTGTTCTTACTTGAACCAATTGATCTCAAATGGTATTGGGGAAGGCCTTGGGTCAAGGGAAAGCTGTGTGTACTTCCAGTAGAATTTTGGCAGTACAAAGGGTATATGAGCTCATAAAGAGCTCCAGAGTTACAGATGAAATCAGAAGGGACTAAGAGGATGTGAAGATGAGCACAAAAGCGTTTGGTACAGTTCACCCTTGCTTTATTCAGATAAACTTGTGACCTTTAAGTACACTCTGCTGATACCTTTTCAAGATGGTAGTTGGCCAAAATATCTATGAAAAACTTATTAGCACAATGGTTAGCTAAAATATCAGCCAATGCAACCGTTCTCAAGTGCATCATTGGCATTCATCATTTCCCTCTTCTACCACCTTTCTTGATTATAGTCACCCTTGCTGAGTCCTTCAGCTGTCCTAGGTTGCTCATCCAGTATGTGACCCAGATCTTCATCCCTGAGGGACCTGGGCTGGCATCCTTGTTCTTATCGAGACAATGGGCTGATGCAATTGCCCATTCACGATATCACCAGGCATGGATGCACCGAGAGACACCAATGCATTTTTTTAGTTTGGGGGATATACTCCTTGTCCACATTATATAGCAGCAATCTTACCTCTCAATGATTGATTATCAGTGTAAATTAACAAAACCAGTTGAGAATTCCCTTCTTTGCCTGTTGGTCAGCTGTCATGAAGAGCCCAAAGACATCACATGGGAGTTGTAGCTCCTGGTTCAGTGTAAACATTTTGGGATCTCCTGGCAGAAAAATTCCCACCTTGGGAAACAGAATTTCTAATACAGTAGAGCTTTAGATTAAGAGGATGGGGAACACAAATTCAAACTGAGGCTGTAATATTACAGCAGTACCTTTTTTTTTGTTCACATCAAGTAGATTTAACTACAAACCACCTTCTACAGGGAACCAACCATGAAGCCAGTGGTATAAGTAGAAGAGATAATGTGCAACAGCGGTAGGTGCTGTGGACATGTAGGTCACCTTTTCATGTAATTTCATGTAAAAAGTAAATCATTTTCATTGTATATTGAATTGCTGATGCGTTCTCCTGCTGGCCTTAACACTTAGTGGATCTGACAATACCCAGCTCATCATGGGCGCTTGTGGTAAATCCCTCAATCTTTACCAGGGCACAATAGCATGCCAGGAACAGCTTTTCAAATGGTGATCAGTTCTCTACTACAAAAGTTATGACCTAACTCAAGAACCTTAAGGGTGTCCACTGAAACTCTACAATTTGGGCTTGCCATATACTATACCGACCATCCTTATCTTCCGTGGGTCCTCTAGCACTATTATTTGATAGTGGCAGGGAGATTTGCACCACACCCTTGGTCTGTTATGCAGCCTTCTCTTGCTCTGGAATCTGCTTAAAACTGGCATTCTTCAGAATCACCAGACAAATGGGTCTGAACATCATTGCCAAATGCAATGTATTTTTCCTTCAAAATTCCAAAAGCCCTACTAAACACTTTACCTTTTTCTTAGTGGCAGGCATATACTGTGGGGATGTTCGAACATGCTCAGATCATTGTACTCCTAAACATTTTACTAATAAAGCTGTCTCCTCTATATATGTAGCTATATATGTAGGGTACATCTTTCAACATTTTTTGACACTTAGATTTCTTATTAAGCATCCAAAGTGTTGTCATTTCCTATTCCTATTCATGCAATAAGCATGAGATCATTAATATAGTGGACCAGGATTATGTTCTAAGGATGTCAGGACAATTAAAGTCTCTGTAGGCTATATTTTCTCAGAGATTATGATAGCCAACATAACCCTAATGCAAGTACTCTTCTTATTCTCTCATATATGCAAATTGCCTTTGATGCTCTTTACTCAGGGATATTGAAAGTAAATCTATTGCCAGATTGTTTTAGTGTCTTAGCTGTTAAAACAAATACTATACAGTGGATTGGTTTAACAACAGGAATTTATTGGCTCATAGTTTCAGAGCCTAGAAGGCTTGCTTCCTCCCAGAAGCCATATCTTCTGGCTGGCTGGCAATCTTTGGAGTTTTTTGTCTTTTTTTTTGTCACATGGCAGTGCACATGGAGGCATCTTTGCCTTTCTCTTCAGGTTCCATTGATTTCCAGATTCTGGCTGCTCTCCATGGCTTCTCTCTGTGTGGCTTTCTCTATAAAGCCCCCAGTAATAGAATCGTGAACAATTCTGTTTGAGTTGGATGAAGTAACCTCATCAGAAGTTCTGTTTACAAAAGGGATCATTCCCACAGGTATGGATTAAGATTAAGAACATGTTTTTCCGGGGTACATAACTCCAAGCCACCATACAGATCAATTATCTCAGACCAAGTATCAGAGACGAGTAATATTGTTCAGTAAAAAATGGAACATCCAATAGAAAAGCCGTGATTGGGATCCACAATTTAATTTTATGATAGTCCGCTGTTTTCAACCATATTATTTTTGCAAATTTTTAGGGAACATATTGGTGACTTGAACAAAAGTAGGATGGAGATGATTTTCTTTGTATCTTTTATGTCTGGGTGGTGATAGTAGTGATGCTAAACTCTACAGTTCCATGTTGAATGTGGTATTGCTTCTGATTTATCATATTGGTTGGAGGAGCAATTTCAGGGATATCACTTGCCCTTTTCTACCTCAGTGACGCCTACACCACAGGTCAAAATACCAATGTGATCTTGCAAACTCTTAGGTATAAGCACTTTCTGCCAGCTGTTATATATATGTAGGTATGTGTGTGTGTGTCTGTGTGTGTGTATACATATATATCCCAATTATGCACTCTAAGCCAGGGAGAAAACCACATTGTACTCTACAGACCTGTTGGACTCACTGTAAGCAACACTTGGCCAGGACTCCATGTCTTCACCTGCCTTCATAAATCTCCACTGTAGCCAGGGAATCATGGGGTGGGAGGTGGGGGTGGGGGAGAATGACAGTCCCTGATTATCAGTATCAGCTCAATAGCACCTATGTATTTCCATTTTCTATTCTCCAGTGTATAACTTAGCTGGTAAGTGGATGCAAGTCACTTTGGGGAAGAATTGAGGAATATTTATTATATATTGTATATTTGCAGTGCTGTTGTAGTGCTCCTTCTCAAATGAACCCTGCTCCTAGATGGAAACTGACAATCTAGAAACTGGATGATGGATCAGAATATTCCATTGGGATGTTGACTTAATCTTCTGTTCCCTTGTTCTTAAATCTCTTTCAATATTTAAGTCAAACAATATCTGTGTTTCCTGCCCATCTATCTTGTCTTTAAGAAAACATTGCTGATTAGACATTGACACAGATCCCTGTAGGTGGTGCTCTCTGATTCCATTCCAGCTGCTCGTTATAGTAATTGTATTCCCCTTGTCACTGGTGGTTCAGTGCTCCCACCTGGCTTATGCCTTTCTGAAATCTTATCATCCCTATTGACTTTAGGGAGCCCAGTTTCATAGAAGCTTCTCCTACCATCAATTCTGGCCTTCAGAGGACAGTCACTGCTGAACTACACAAGATGTTGGCATTCCCTGCACTCACTACTTTAGAGAAAGTAATGTCTTCACTCTTCAACTCCATTCTACCAGGAAAAAAAAATCCGTATTCTTATTAGAGTTTTCCACCAGTAAGGAAAGCACACTGGAACATTTATCTACCATCCCCAGGAGTGTTAACTCTTCTTCACTTCTGGGTTGAGCTGTTATGTTAAGCTTAAAAGATTATAGAAGAATCGGAGAAGATCCTAGAGAGAAAGTAGATAAATGCATGGCTCACACATGAGATGACATTTATCAGCATGAAGTGAGTCTGAACCTGTGTAAAACCATCCACGTTAGCTGTAGCTTAAAACAGACAAAGGCTGAGGGGATGTGCTATGAGGCACAAAGGTGCTGCTCTGCCTTAGAGTTGGACATGGGACCTAGCAGAGGAATGTCATGTAAAAGGCTCTGCATACTGATGGGGAGAGAGAAAACCAACAAGGGTACAGAATCACAGAGATGTAAGAGGTTATTGTAAAAAAAAAAATGCGATCAGAGAAAAAAGAGATTTATTTTCCACTTCCATTCTCCAAACTAAAATTTATGGGTTTATAAGTGGCTGAAACCTAGGAAAGTGAGCACCTGGCAAAAGGTATAGATGTACTATTGTAATCAACTCTGGTTCTTATTCAAGGACCAAGTCTGAGGCTTCCAAATATGAGAAAGAAAAAGCTCAGGATCATGTTAAAAAGTTTAGAGAGAAAGAAAATTCTGGAAAGCACCTCAACCTCAACTCCTTTATCTGCCATGGGGAGTGGGGTGAAGGACAGTCCAAAGCTTGGGATTTGTTGGCACAAGGAAGTTTATTTTGCTTAACTTCTATGTACTTGATTACATTTTTATCATATGTTGCTTACTGTTAATTAGAATTCTTTGGAGGAGAAGGTTACATAACTGTTAGTTACATAAGCCATATATAAATACATTTTTTTAAAAAAAACTCAATCCATTACAGATAAAGCTCATGACAACTTTTACTCCCTATCTGATTCATATATGCTACTTTGCTCCCCAGAGGTAATGGCTAATGTGTGTTTATTATGAGTAATTCAATTTTCATTTACTGACACTTATGGGCCCATAGGAAATATGTCATATTATTATGGCTTTGTATAACCGTCTTTTCCAATTGCTTTTTGTAAGAATCCTGGCAAGAATCTGGGACAGACCATGCCTCACTTATTACAATAGAGGTATTCCCAGAGTGCCAGGAGATGGGATTACACTGATGAAGACAATAATCCTGAAAACTAATTATCTAGGGTACATGTGGAAAGGGAGACCCAAATGTGTGTTTATATAATATATTTGGGGAAAATGTGGCCTCTACTCCTGAGTTAACAAGCTCATTTAATATTTGAGAACACCTTGTGTCTTAAATCAACCCAGCATTGATGATGCATTGAGAAAACACAAAGGAGGGTCAGCTCTATCCCAAAAGTGAACACATATTCCTGTGTGGAGCAGAGAAAGATGAGTGTTTGCTGTTGTGTGTGATGCAATAAAGAGCTGATGGTGCATATATAGGAAGAAAAAGTCAAGGGCTTCCTAGTATGAATATACTTGGGAGGGGCTGGGAAAGAAGTTTGCCATCACCACTGTGACATTTATTCTCAAGTTCTGGGGATAAGAATTAACAGGATATTATTATCCTTTCAGCTTGAGTCAGTTTATCATATTATAACAGAATACACATTCTTCTTCCAGTTTCTCAGAATACCTAATAACTTTTGTTCTTGATATATGTATTTAAAATCTCATGTGCGCCAGCAACAATTTTTAGATGCAGCTTCTGCAAATGATTGATTATATTCTATAGTTTCCTCAAAAGGCAATGTTGGGATTTTAATACTTCATATGAGATAAAATATGTAAAATCAGTTTACATGCTCTAAACCAGGGATTGACACATTTTTTTTAGGGCCAAATGGTAAATATTTTCAGTTTTGTGGACCATATAAACACTGTTGTTTAAACTCTGCTGTAGTTGTATAAAAGTAGTCATAGCCTATCCACAGACAAATGAGCATAATTGTGTTCCAATAAAACTTTATTTACAAAAACAGTTGGCAGGCTGGATTGGGCACACTGGCCACAATTTGCCAAACCTTGTTTGCTTTTTCTCCCACAAACTCTCCTGATATTTAACATTTCAAAATTAGTGGTTTATTATTATTATTATTTTCATTTTGGGAGATTTTCCTCTTACGCCCCTTTAAGAATATGAAATAGCTCTTGATAGGGAAACAATACAAACTGTGAGTTCTGAACTTAATACAATTTAAATTATTCAGCAACTATTTATTGAATGCCACAGTTATGCTAAGCACTACTCTAAGTGCTGGCACTATAGAGATCAAAGATTCACTACTGGTTCCCAAGAAGCTTACAGTCCTGTGAGGATAGACAGCCAGAAAATTAAATTATAATGTGCTAATGAAAGAAGTTTATTCAGAATGCAGTGGTAACAAGATATTTCTAGCAAAGCCCTGAGGGAAGCCGGTGCTGGGGAGTTAGTTGTTCATGGGAGAAGAAAGAATTCCTTTATGAGATCCCCATTTCCAACTTTTCAGAAGGCTGGAGAACAGCACTGTCTCCAGTGTAGTTTCCCTTCTCTTGCTGGGTAGAAATTCTGCTATACTCTGCTCTCCAGAGTCCTCCAGACTTCACAGCACTCTGCTCCTTTACTCAGAGAATGACTTCCATTTGAAGCTTCACTCTTCTTTTAATGGACTGATGAGAGTCATTTTACCTGGAACCTTGTTTTCCTATGTGACTACCTGGCCTTAGATAAGTCTCTTTATCCCTTGATTACCCCCCACTTTAAAACGACTGTTTTGGAGTGCCAAAGGAGTACACAAAGAACGGACATGGAGTAGGAAAAAGTGGCAGACAGTTATGAAACATGTTCTCCACGTGAGACACTTTCACTGTCATTGTCAAATGCAATCTCGAAGGCGTAGACTGTGTTGAGAGCCCAAGTTATAAATATATGAAAACAAAATAGTAAAAGGAGTTAAATAAAAATGCAAGAGGTGTCACAAACATAAATATATGTATATATTTAAATGGGAAGTCAACATTACACAAAATAAGGAGGGTGAGATCTCTGTGGGCTGGAGTGCTAGAAAAGCATAGCAGGAAAGGGCAGATTTACATGGAGTTCTAGAAGAATGGTTTGGTTGTGTGCATGTATGCATGTGTGAGAGAGAGAGAGCAAGAGTAAGAGCAAGAACGAGAGTGAGAGGCAGAGTGAGTGAGAGAGATCATTCTGGTTTTACTAGGTCTTAAATATGGAGTTTACCAGATTAGAATTTATTTATTTTGTAGATTTGGCATCCATGGATCGGATTCAGACATATTATACTGACTGGAAAGGTGGTCTCCCATTTAGACACATGTGGATTCAAATCCTGACCACATTTACTCACTAGGTATGGGACCAGAGAAAAGTTACATATCATTTGTTAGCCTTAGTTTCCACCTCTTAAAATTGGAGTCATCTCATTAAATTTATAATTCAAAATCACTCTCCAAAGGCCACCCACCTTCTGCACAGACCAAACAGGCAAGTTAAAATGGGACATGATCAGAAGGACACCCCTGCCTCTGTCAAAAATTTTAATGGTGATATTATTGTCTATAATTTTCCAAGAGATGCATTATTGCCTTTGATTTACTCTTCTGGAAAGGAGGGGAAGTTGCTAGGGTGCCCAGTTGGTCTTTTTTCTATTTTAATATCCCTCACATGCTTGAACTTATGTGAGAATTCAGTCAGTTGCAGGATATGTTCATTGCAATTATGCATTCAGAAACTAGGGTGAATCGTAGGGTGTATGCGGAACCACCATACGCATTGTGAGAAAGTTTTGGGTCAAATCTCCATTTGTTACCAGATCTTCATTAGCTCCCATTCTGACCAGAGATGCACTATCATTTTAGGTTAGCATCAACCAAGAACCAATGTCTAATAATTTCTGAAATAGCTGGGGATTTCTCTTTGGCCAGTGCATAGAAATCCTGCTTATGATACAGTCCCATTATAGAGAATTTGGTGGAAGATTCACAATACATAACTGGCAGTGTCCTTTCTCAAGGGTCCTTTCTGAAGGGTTCTAGATTCATCTTCATTCAGTGGGATATAAGTCTGAAATGACTTAGCTCTGGACACAGGATCAGAGGTGTGACTCTCTATTGTGAAAATTCAAGTCTTGTCTCTGTTCACCAGATCTAAAGCTTTTCTGATTTTATAAATCAACAGATAGACTTCTGAAGGATGTCGTTTTCATTCCTACTTGGACCATGATGTTAGCCAAAAGCAAAGATATCTAAGACTGATGGTTACTCAGGCTCTGCTCCATGCTAGAGTCATTGCATCCACCTTGACTCTAGCAATTAAGCAGGGATCCAGAGTCTCTGACACTGGAATCCCCATTGAAATCAGGAAGCCCATTTCAATGTCTCCATCTCCCACCACTATCTCCAGCATACAGAGGAAAGCCACTACTGAGCTTTCCAAGGATGCTGGTATGTTCCATTCATTAATGCACTTTTTGAAGTCTTAAAGAAATAAATTTCAGGAATCATACTGGAGAAGGGAGGAGAGAGAGGGGGCAGATTGCTTCATGAAAAGTCAACTCCAATGTTTGTGTCTCCTTAAAATTTGGGATTCCTTCCTTCCACTAGTAATATTCTGGCATCTAAATTTCATTAACTATAAATTATCATTGAGTTGTGGCTTTTATCAACCAATTAAGTAAACTGTTTGAACCACTTCCATCTGCTCAGGTTAACATATGAAATCCACAATCTCCAGTACATACATGTGCTCCTACCAAAAATATAAGCCCAACCCTATCTCTGTCTTAGAATTCATTTCCATATGTATTTCCCACATTTCTCTTCATAAAAATTAGCAAAGACCTGCAACTCTTTAAGTGTATAAACCATGTTCTCCTAGGTCACACATTTTTTTTTCCATTTTCTCCCTGGAGCAGGATAGGCTTTGAATCTAGTATTCAAACTGAAAATAATGAGTAGTTTTAAAGAAATTTGGCAACCCCTTGGGGGAAAGTTGCCTCAGCTATGGTCATTATAGTCTTTAAACAAGGGAGAGCTAATCTCCTCTGAAAGAAAAGAACGGGGAGTCCCCTGGCAAGAGAGGCCTGAGGGGATTTGGGATTTTAAGGCAAATATATTCATCCAAGTGAATATTGACAGTGATGGTGGTGATGATGATGATGCTTATGAATATGGCCCCATTTGTGGAGGTGAAGGTGTTGAATGTTTATACATATGCCTTGTTTAATGAGAAAATACATAGTTTTCTCATATTTTCCAAGACTCCCCAAATGTTAATAACCACTTATAAGGGTAATGAGGGATAATGGAAATGGAGAGTTTTGAAAAGGTAAGTGACACAGCCAAATCTGCTTTGAGATGATTAACCTGATCCTGCCATTTTGGAGGGATGGGGGATGGGGGATAAAGAGAATGGTGCAAGAGAATCAGCATTTATTAGCAATTCTTTGCTAGGTGCAGAACAAGTTATAAAGTTTATTTAAGGAAGTTTCATCCAAGATATTTCTTCCTCAGAAGAAGTTGACTGTATAATTTAGGACCTGATTGCAGTTCATATGATGACAATATTGCTGAAGGATAATCAATAGAATTTTGGTTCCTGGACATGGAGGATGAGGGAAGGAGATGTCATGGAGGTGCTTTAACAGAAATAGTAAAGTCAGGAGGGAATAGCCAATTGGAAGATGGAGTTGAGTGTCAATTTTCTTTTCTACCCTTCCATCTTTCCTTCCCTCTTTCCTTCCTCCTACCCTCCTTTCCTCTCTCCTTCTCTTTCCCAACTTCCCTCCCTTCCTTTTTTCTTTACTGAAAAAAGAAATATTTTTGTATTATCTACAGTATTAGGAAATGTAGTTTTCTATTTCCTATTTTTAATTTGATTAGCACAAATGTAATCTTTACCTCTAATCTCACCATTTTATCCAAATTTTATAAAATAAGTTTGAAAGTCTATCCTCCCACTCTACAACCTCTCCTCTTCTATGGGCCTTTAATCTTTCTAGATATTTTCCAGGGGAATAAAATTGCACAGGCAGAAAGCCATCACAATATAATCACTGACACAGTTATCACAATTAAGGCTGGAACTGATGTCTCTCAGCCACACCAAAAATGGCAATTAACAAAACTTTGTCACCATAAGCAACTTTGCTTCCCTTTTTTGAAGACAGAGTGCAAACCATAAAGATGATATGTTCCAGATATGAACTTTCTCAAGAAATGTAAAAATTCTACCTCAAAATAACAAAAGTGGCAGAAATAGAAGGAACACCCTTGGCAGAGTATGCCGGCTTCGTTTGATCTACATGCTGCTATTCTGGTATCCTTCACTTGATTTTTATTTAATTTGGTCTTTAAAGCATCCTTTGAAACCATGCTTGCTCAGCTCAGGGATTCTTCAAACAGCAGTGCCTGATCATTAGTGACCTTTTTTGTTGTTGTTGCCTCACAACAATGTGGGTCACTGAACTTTGCTGTTTCCATTTGTAAGTCAATTCCTACCTCCATATAAGTCAAGACGTAAATTTTTCTTTTTCTGACACAGACCCTAAGGGAAAAAGAAGGAAGCTGCATCATTGCCAGCACTTAAAATAGAGTAGTCAAGCAGAAAAAAATAGAACACTATTTTACTTGATATCCTTTGCCTCAACCAAAGCCAAGTAGGGCATTCACCTCTAAATGAAATTAAGTAAAAACTACCGTATCAAACACAAAAACTGTATAGCACATAAGTGTATATGCACACACACACACACACACACACACAACACACAGAAAAAATACACAAACATATTTACAAATACATGTACATTAACTTAATACTTAAACTCTGATTGTTTGGCCAATAGAGGAAATGTGTATGGCTGCATCAGTCATTAAAAATGTGTGTGTGTTTGTGTGTATGTGAAATGATATATAGGTCAACTTTCTGAGGTTAAAATACAAAAATTCTTCCACACACTGTGCATTCTGATCTTTATGATTTTCCTATATGGACACCATCTTCCCTCTTGTGAACAAAAAATAACTGCTCATCATCCTCTCAATGGCTTCAAACCTGAAAAGAAAGGTATGTAAGCCATTGTATCAATGTCTTAAAATAAAAATTTAAAAATTTGTCTCCTGTTGTAGTAAGCTTGAATCCTAGGTCATAAAGTAGCATAATTCTTCTACTTCCACCTTTGTTAAATTATCAGGCCATAGAGCTATCCCATGGTTTCACTATCTGAGAGAATATTCAAGAAATGGAATCTTAGAAAATTCTGATACTTCTGGGGAAGAAAGTTTCATAGAGAAAAAATCAAATGGAATTATATACTGAGCAATATGTTCTTTTGGATGTTTAGTAGTTTTGGCATAAGGTATGTTTGGAAATACACATTGTGTATGGTGATCTTCTGGCTCATTCTTATGAGATCATGTGCCTAACATCAAAGGACCGGGTTCTGGTAATAGCAATGACATGTAGTGAGCAGAAAAGGACACATGTGGTTTCTGCTTATGAGTTAAAGAGTATGAAACTTGGAAACATTATGCTACTAAATATTTAACAACTGACTATCTTGGAAAAAAAAAACTCCTTGATTTATAATGTTTGCCAATTTCACTGGTACAAATATTCTTCCCATAGCTGATTTCCAGCTACCAACCTGACATCTCTGAATGCAGAGTTGAGAAGAAATGCACATAACCAGCTCTTGTGAACTGTTATGAGTTAACTCCAACAACCACTGAAGCTGAGCCTTGTTGAAATCATAGTTTCAAAGACTAAAGCTCTTGAATCTATGTCTGCTCCAAATCTCCTACAAAGAATTGAAACTAATTTTTCCTCATTGCTTAGTAGCATTTCTTTGTTCCAGTTGACTTGACATTCTTCATTTTTCTTGTCTGTAGGGCTTTGACTAGGCATCAATCAGAGGTGTAAAATGTATGGACAGCACAATAATAGGTGATGTCTAGATACTAGAGAAATTCAAATTCAAAACAAACACAAGGGTTTCTCCGTTCTGTCTATTTAGATATAATCTTTATGGGATATGGGTCTTTGTATTGATACAATTGGTGTGAAAATTGGAAGGAGATTGGACAAGACCTTGTCAATAAAATCCTTATTAAAGTCTTCTTCTATAAGTAGAATTTTACCATCTCATTGCCTGCCTGTCATGGCTAGGCAACGTGAGAATAATAAAATGTCTTAGAAGTGTTTTGGGGAAAATCATGGCTATCTACTTTTATCATGTCCCTAAAATAACACAACTTCTAAAAAGAGGTTCCTGACACTAGTAACTATTCCCCTGGAAACTATGGCACTTGTTCATACAAGAGTTGAATGTGATTATCCATCAGGACAAAATGAGTCAGAAAAATTCGCATTATCCCCTAAACGCTTGCTATTAAAAGGGTGAGCCATGGACTAGCAGGAACAATCTTACCTTGAATTTATTAAATCAGGATCCCAGTCCCAATCCCAGAAACACTGAATCAAGATCTGCATTTTAAGATCTGCTTGTGTTTCATGAGCATATTGAGGTTTCTTGTTTGTTTTTTATTTATTTTAATTAAAAAATGTTTTTAAACAATTTATTGAAATATACCATTTATACATGAACATACATAAGCTATAAGTGTTCAGTAAACATTGTGAACTTACAGAAAAAACATGCATAACATCATACAAGGCTCTCACACATCACCACCCCCCAAACACCCTGTATTTTTGTGAAAAATTTGTTAACAAATCATGAAAGAGCATAGTCAAAGTATTACTACTAACTATAGTCTGTATCTTCCTCCCCTATACATTTTTTAAGGATTTATTTATTTATTTACTTTTATCCATTTTTATCCTCCACCCCACCCCACCCCCCGTTTTTGCTGTTTCTGTGCCCATTCACTGGGCAACTGTCTGTGTCCATTTCCTGCCCTCTTTTCTCATCCTTCTCTTCCTGTCTTCACTGGGATTCGATCCTCGGAATGTCCAATGTGTGAGAGAGGCGTCCTACTGTCTGTGCCACCGTAGTTCCTGGTTTTTCCATGCATCTCGTCTTGGCTCTCCCTTGTGTCACTCTCCTGTTACGTCATCATCTTGCTGCAAGGCTCGTGGGACCTGGCGATGCACCCGTGGACAGGGCCTGGTAACCCACGCCCCTTCTATAGTTTTCTTTTTTTAAAATTTAACCGGGAGGTCCTGGGGATCGAATCCAGGTCCCTCCATATGGGAGACAGATGTCGAACCACCCAGGCCACATCCGGCCCCCTGCTATATTTCTTAAGGTTGACCAAAGATACCCAAAGTTACAGCCTTTTCCCATACAGGATGGTCATATAGTAAATCAGGCTTAGTTTATCACCAAAATTCTGCAAACCAGACCTAGGGAGAAAAACTAGGTCTGGGGCACATGCATGGCTTCTAACATAGCGAATGTTTAGCCTACCCTGATTATCACAAAATCAGGTCAGCAAGAATATTCGCATCATATTGAGGTTTGATAGACACTGCCTAAATCACCGTTTTAAAGTTCTTTTTAGTTGGTGTGGCATCTTCTCTTCCATTAAAACCTATGTTTCTTCAAGGTGAACCTTTATAATCCATGTCTTCAATGTTCCAGCCTGTTTCAAATTAATGTTGCCAGTCAGAGAATGCAGATAAATCGGTGTAGTACATCATTGGTGGTGGGGACCAAATTCATTGCCAACATTCATTGAGGATATAGGTCATTTCTATGTGTACGACAGGATTCTTGCCTTCAGAACACAAAATTGAATATATAATACGTTCACAACTTTTAAACAAGTATATTCATAGAAAATAGACTGGCGGGAAAAACATAAAAATGCTAATACTATTTATGTCAGGGAAGTGGAGTTTAAGGCAGTTTTATTTTCTTCTTTAAAAAATTTCAAAATTGACTACAAAGCAGTTGCATGTTAATTTTATTAAAAAAGAGAGAGTATAAAATAGAAATCCCCTGTGAGCTTCCCTAAGGATTCAATCAATGGTTAGTTACTTATGATTTATGCAGTTTTCTACTCCTACATAGCAATTTTTAAAATTATTGTAAATAAATATTCATAAGTTTTTGTTTAGGATCTATTTTTACCATTGAACTGCCATCTCCATGAAAGCAGGGAATATCTTCAGTGGTGTCTGTTCATAAGAAGGTGTTCAATAAATATTTAGTGAATGGGTAAAAGTTAAGGAAGAGTAAGTAAGAGGATTTTGGGTATCTTCACCAGCGCCAGATCTAAATTGTTAAGTAAGTACAATAAGATAGTGTTACTCTTATTCCTCTGTTTTAGGAATTCTTTATCTCCCTAACCCGAATTTACTTACCCCGTTATGGCTTTCTACTCAACTAGCTTTCTTTCCTTTCCTTTCCTTCCTTCCTTCCTTCCCTCCTTCCTTTTCCTTCCTTTCTTCCTTTTCCTTCCTTTCTTCCTTTTCCTTCCTTCCTTCCTTCCTTCCTTCCTTCCTTCCTTCCTTCCTTCCTTCCTTCCTTCCTTTCTCTCTTGCTTTCTCTCTCTCTCTCTTGTTTTCTCTATCTCATTTCTACAAGGTCCTCAGGTACACTGTATTAGATAAATCAGAATCTTTAGTTTATGGTTCCACTGACTGTAGTCTTTTTTATCTCTTTGCTCACTGCTTTATTTTTAATAATATACTTAACATTATGAACCTATGATCCATATTAATGTGAACATTCACCATATCTTAAATAGATGCCTAGCCTGAAAACCATGAGCCAATAAATTCCCATCATTTAAGTTAACCCATTGCATGTTACTTGATTTAGCAGCCAGGAAACTAAAACAGGACTTTATCTTAAAATTTCTTTTCTCATCTCTACAATGGGGATAATAATAATATATCATTTAATTTTCTTGCATTTGAACTTTGTGTAAAGGGCACCATATGGTATACAGTTTCCAGAACTTGCTTTCTTCACATAGCTTCATGTAACTAGAGTTCATGCATGCTGTTTCATGTAGATGCATGTTATTCATTTTCACTGCAGTTTATCTGGGCTGACTCTCAACCAGTATCTTCAAGTTAGCCAAATTATAATGAAGGTTTCCCTGGCAAAGCCTAATAGGTTATTATTATTATTTTTTTAGAAGGTACTGGGGATTAAACCCAGGACCTCGTATACGCAAAGCATGTGCTCAACCACTGAGCTAGAACTACTCCACAATAGGTTACAGTTATGTTTTCCAAGAACTGTAGAAGAAAGACTTGACCAACCAACTATGAAACTTTGGAGATATCTGATCAACACATTTGTAACATGAAAAATAAGAAGAAATTAATTATTTTTAAGTTAGTCTTATATTTATAATGCCTGAATTAGGACTCAATATTAAATAACCAGAAATGGTAGGCCAATTAGAAGGATGATTCTGATCATATATGGACAGTTGTTGAGGGAGGGGGAAACCTTAGCTAGACTCTGTGCGACTCCAAGTAGTCTCTTTTTCAAACAGATTGGTGTGAGGAAATTTTAAAACTCTGTCTTTCTCAACCACAAATATGATATCTCTGTTTCTGCTTAATTTAAATTTAGTCCATCAAAACTTTCTTTCATTATAATTTCTGGATATTTGAAACCCCATGAGAAATATGAAGGGGAAAACAGACGTTATTTACCCTGGAGATATAATAGCAGGTATGGCCAGAACCTTGAGGCTTGAGTCAATAGATACAAAGTGACAGGAACTTTTTGCCTATGATACAATCTTAAGTACTAGAAATCACAATAGAGATGGTTTCACTCTCCATTTCCCCTGCTACACTTCTTGAAGAAAAAAAGAGACAAAAGATGGCCAAATAAGCCGAGATCATGTATTCTGACTGAAAAATAAATTCACTGAAATGTCTCATGCTTAGTTCACATTAACTCCCTCTCTGGGAAAGCATGTCCCATGTTTCTCTGTGCTTCAGTTTCTTTCTCTGGATTATTTTCATTTCCTCCCTTTTAGCTACTTGTATATGGTGATTTTAGGCACTCCTTGCACTTTTCAGTCATGGGGAACGAGAACCATGACTCCAGTGGATGCACAGTAACCCCTCAAAGGGCCATGGACAGTTATAGATTGTTCTACAACTCAGGGAGGTAACCTTTTAATAAACCCTTTGACAAAATGGCTTTCTTTGTTGTGGATCTTTTTCTACATTTCTCAATAGACATACTGAATAATCATGTTTTACTGAAAATAAATAAATTTCTAATGTTAGACACTTAGACACGGGTGTAGAAAAGAAATAATGTTTAATCTGAGCGTTGAGCAATGGCCTGGGTTGAACTCTTGGTCCTACCACTAAAAGCATTGTAATATTGGGCAAGTGACTTTACCTTAAAATTTCTTTACTCATCTCTAAAATGGGGATAGTGATAGGAACCTTAGAGCATTGTTGTTAAAATTACATATGATAATGCTTGTGAGAAATCCTGACGTAGAAGGCACTCAATAAAGATATAAGATCCAAGGTGGGTTAGTGGGGGAAATACATGGAGAACTTTTAGGTATAATCTTCCAAACACAGTAAGGAACTATGTCTCCTTTCTCTACAGGCAAGTTTCTGTGAAGATGCTAACTTAACCTTCCTGTTCTTGTGTAGCGAATGGATTGACAAGATGGTAATAAATGGACATCTAGATGCAGAAACAGTTATCCTGGCCCTGTCGGGAAAAGGTTTAGACAAGGATCCATGGGATTTTCAGTTCAGCTCCATATCTCTACTCAAAGACATTTAAACAAATGATAGTTGAGCAGTTTGCTCAAGGAAGCAATTTATATTAAATGTACATACAATTAATTCCTTTAAACATGGGAAAATGTGAACATTGAGGTAAAATCATTTGTGAGATTTACCAACAGATGGTCCATAGAATTTAGGATGGAAACCCTGCTCTGTGGAGGTTTGTTTTGTTATGGGTTGGGAAGATAGGTAGCTGACTCCACCCTTCTCTGCCAGGTTCCTCTTTAGTTGAAGTTCTGAGGTATTTTAGGGCTGGATTTTGACATCAGTCTCTACCTAGGTGGGGTTAAGTGTCTGTCGGTGAGGTATGAGAGCAATGCTTCTGCCCTTCAAAGTGGTCCAGCTACATTCTTCATCTTGAGAGAGCACAACTTCCCAGGTGAATAGTAGCCTGGTAAAGCTCCCACCTTTATGGTAACGGTTCAATCCATAATTCCTCTGTGCAAGCTCAGGGAACCTGGCCTGTGACTGAAGCTTTAGGGCAAGAGTTCACCCGAAATCCCTTATCACATCTTTCACAATCACCTTTTAACTCCCACCTATCATATGCTCTCAAAATATACATCTCTTCTACATCGATTCAATAAGAGGTGTTGTGGATCAGTATTACTATGTGTTGTTTGTTGTTGTTATTTTTGTTGTTGATGTTGTTTTGTTGTTGGTATTGTTGTTTTCAAAATATGTATGCTGCTTCTACTTTCTCCTTTCTTACCCCAAGATATGTTGGTCAAGGATATATAAATGTGTGTGTGATATATCTCAGGTTGTGAATCAGTGGCAGAGTTAAAAACTTCTACTTTTTCTTTATCTGAAAAATAGGGTAAATGAAGGATTATTGTGAGGATTATAGCTAATGTATGAAAAACATCTGGCACAAAGCAGGCAGCCACTGTGTGGTAAACACTCTTATTTTTGACAGTATGAGAAATGTTGATTATACAGGCTATACAAATGTAAGGTCAACACAGATATATAAAGGACAAGAAGAATGCAGATTCAGGCACAAATTCCAGCAAGTTACTGTGTAAGATTCAGTTTATTCTAGACCAAGACATTTATAGAAAGGCAAACTACCTTAATTACAAGAAATGCTGGAACTTATCTGATCAAGTTTCCTTTCATGTTGTAATTCCCCTTTATACCTTAGGTATTTGGGCCCTAAGCTTGTAGGACTCTTTCAGAGATGATCTGGAGAGCAGGTCTTGCTCATTGTATTAGTTACCCAACGGGGTGCTGATGCAAAGTACAAGAAATCTGTTGGCTTTTGTAAAGGGTATATATTTGTGGTAAAAGCTTACACTTACAAGGCCCTAAAGAGTCCAACTCAAGATACCATAAAAGGTACTTTCTCACCAATGTCAGTTGCCACATGTTGAAGCAAGATGGCAGGCCATGTCTGCCTGGTCTATCCTTCCTTCTTCATCTTAAGACTCCATGGCCCCAGCTTCTTCCTATCTCAGCTGTAGGCTGGCATGGGCTCATTTCTTTCTGGGCCTTCTCAGCTGCTCATCTGCTCTGTTCTCTTCAGCTGCAAATCATCAGGCAAATGGCTTATCTCTCCCTAGGGCCCCATTATCAAACAGGACAGAGCTCTCTCCTCTTTCCTGTGTCTCTTCAGTGAGTGCCCATTTGTATCAGTCCACAAAGGGGGTGGGGACTGAGTCATGTCTTACTGATGTGGTAGAATCAAAAGCCCTAATTGATTTTATCAAGCAAACTCAAAACCTTTGGATTTAATAAAATCAAAGGATATCCCACCCAGAGAAATTGATTAGTTTATAAATATAATCTTTCTCCCTTTGGGATTCATAAATAATCTCAAACTCATCATTTAGTTACTCCTTCACTACAACATGGTATGATATCTTTCTACAGAGGTATGGCCAAAATGCTGTAGGGATATGGAGAAAAGAGTGTTTGACCCTTCCAATAGTCCATGGTCGTGTTTAACATCAGGATTTGCTCCTGTTAAACATTGTCAAGGAAATCAAGTTTTAGTGCTCCCAGGGGACACCTTGTGGTGGTATCCCGTTACTCATCCCTAAAGCCCAGACTGTGGGGTTTTTAAATCCCCCCTCTTCCCATAAGAAAACTTGGCATCTGGATAGATTCTGCCCCATCATTTACTAAGAGGTACATATCGAATGAAAGCTCAGCACATTGCCTTTCCAAAGTAACTGGGAGCAATCCCCAATTTGATTGAAACCATGTGATAAAAATAAGATTTTCCAGAGCCAAAGAGTTACATCTGAGGTTCTTTTTGCTCCCATGCAAGCGTGGGTAGAGAGCATGTCTTTGATTCTGGCTTTGGTTTAACCCTGACTCTACCATTTACCAACTGTAAGACAATAGGCAAGTTGTTAAACCACTGTAAGTCAGTTAACTTATCTGTAAAATGTGGATAACAGTAGCTTCCTCATGGTGCTGAAGAATTAAATAGGATAATATATGCAATTAGCATACTATGTGGCCCCAATTTCTGAACAAATGTAGCTTTTTTTTTTTTTTTCAAGAAACCCATTAAGTATATAAATTCTTCATATTATTATTATTCTGTCTATTCTCCTTGCTTTTCAGGCTGTCTATTGGCCATATATACACACACACTGGGGACTATATTCTTTCAGACTTGCCGTGGGAGCCCAGACACCACAAGCTCAGGGAACCTGTAAGGAGAAGCAAGGCATAAATTCAAGAGATTGCAAGAGGACCTTGCTGAACTGAGCCTGAAATTACATGAAAGAAATCTTTTAAGAGTTATTTCCTATTCAAAGAGGACTTGCTGCATTATTAAATTCCACCATACTGGGAGCTCTCCTTCTTCACATTTATGCTTTCAAATAGTACTTATTACAGCTCCAGCCTAGATGGGGTGAAGGAAACTGGGAAGAGAAATGCTGGGCAGTAGATCAGAAAGGAGATATTTGTGGGGATGAGAATAGCTCTGGCTTTCTGCCTTATATTTGTGAGGTGCTTTTAACTTTTCAAAACACTTTTATTCCTCTCTCCTCTATTGGGGTTGCTAGCTATCACCTTGGCCCAGAGGGAAGCCAAAACCCATAGATATAAAATTCCTAGGTAATACATCTACGCCCTTGCCTACCCATCCCACTTCTTAAAAATATTACAAGAGAAACACGACAGCTGTTTTATACGAGCTTGTTGATTTATTGAGTATCCTCCATGTGTGAGATATATGCCAAATATCTTATATACATAGATAATTGCAATCTTTATACCGACCCTTCAAAGTAATTATCATTATTATTTTCTTTCTCGGATCCCTGACTTGCTCAAGGTTATATAGGCAGTGAGTGGCAGAACTTGGATTTGAACGCAGAAATTTAACACCAAAGCTTGTGCTTTAACTAGTATAAGACTGAAGGCTTAGTTTTATCCTTGGAAATGGATAAGGGATACAGAAACCAGTGGAAGCTTCTGTACTGAGATGAAAGAACAGAGCAGAAGGAGAATAACATCTCCCTGTCAGTGTTTATCTAAATGGCTAAAGTCATTCCAGGGAACAAGAGATGAAGAGAGCAGGGTGGTGGTGGTGGAGTGGGGGTGTGGGGTGCGGGTAGGACAGGAAAGTTTATTCTAAGGTACCTAGCCAGGACGGAGCAAACACAGTGCCACCCCAGAGGGAGAGGGCGACTCCTGCTGGCAGGCCCCTGTAGGCCAGCGGCCAGGGAGGGTCACATAAAACAAACAGACTCTGTAAAGCGCCATCGGTTTCTGTAACCACTTATCTTGCTAAGTTAGATAGATCTAGGTCTTTCCGCTGGCATTTAGGGGGAAAAAAAAGATAAATAAATAAGGAACCTTAATGAATCAGTTCTGAATTTGTGGACTCCTTCAGCATGAAGAGTTTTCTGGGGAGTAGGATGGGGAAAAGAATGGGGGTCTCTTATTAGAAACCTAGAACAGTCACCTGGAAGTTCAAGGAGCTTACCTAAAATCAAAATTTCTTTTGGGACTGGCTCAGGGGTATCTGTATACTGCTTTTAGTTCTAACTGTTCTACAACAAATCAAAGGTAGCATCAGTTCTCTAAAGGCAAAGCTTCTCACTTATATCCAATTGACTCACTTGCCCAGAGACAATGGAGACCTGTGTGAAAAACAGGTGTGGTTAAGTAAGCTGCATTGCCTTCCCCCAGCCCTACCTCCCCTGGGATCCCCTCTAAAGCCTCTTTGGTTGTTTTCTTATATGTCTGTGCTGAGTGGAGGGATTTTCACATTGCCTGCTTTCTTCTCATTTGGGTCTTATCTCTCCTCTCCTTTGTGCCTATTCTCAAGTCATCTCTCTCAAGGTTGTGCTCCAGCCCGACCCGCCTTGTGCCCCCTTAACTGGCCTCAGCAAGCTGCTCTGCATTTCTTTCAGCATAGCTCTCCTCACTCTGGTGTCCATGTAGGTCCCATCTCTTCCACAAGTCCGTGAGCTCTTTGAAGGACAGGAGCCAAGGCTTATTCCTCTTCTAGATTAAGGCATTCACCTTTTCTCAACCACAAATTATCAGAAAATTTTAAAAGTGTGATCAAATATAGCATTCCTTGGACTTAAAGGGAAACTTTGGTTTTCATTACAAAATATTTCAGCTGCACAGAAAACCACTCAGCTTTTAATTGTCTTCATTGTTGGGGTTGGAGAAGATGGTGGCTGGTCATGATTTGGGGACCCTGATGATTTGGGGTGTTTCTAGTCCACCCGGAGTCTGTGTGGCAGCTGAGGACAAAATGAGACCCTCTCTTGACATTATCCTTGAACCCCCTCCCACTGTCTCCTGGGTATACCGCTGCAATTATGATTTTCTATACCATCTCTTATCACTAATGGATGACCTAAAACTGGAATATTCTATTTGGAGGCAAAACAGCATCCATTTTGATTTGGTATTTGTATCATGTCTTGTATTGGGGAATTCTCCCTTTACCTGCTTTAGGAAAATAATCCATCTTCTTTTATACAGGAAGGAAAAATCCATATATTACCTGGAGTGGAAGGGATCCCAGGTGGTTAGGACCATTCTAACATTCAATTATGCTTTCTCTTTAAATAAGGTCTTAAAGCCTTCCTGCCTTTATAAGGTGTAGAAATTTGAGCTCAGCAAGTACATAGGCTTTGCTGTCATAGAGATGTAAATTTGAAACTACAGTGTGCTCCTGATTAGCGGTGCAACCTCAAAGAAGTTCCTACTTTCCCTACACATTATTTCTAGAACCATCAATACAACACCTTCATTTCAGGACTTGAGATAATATATATGGCAAATGTCTGGTAGAAGGGGTTTTTTAGTTTAGTGTTTTTCTTCCTTTCACATTCCAGGTGTCCTCAGTATGATGTTTTTGACAATGCTGAGATGGAAATGGGGAAGGGAGGAGAATAACTAGGTGATTTGAGACTAGGTATAGGAACTGGCTATTAACACAGGTTGGTTTTTAAAAATCTATATTTTTGTTCTTATCTAATTTAAGTACACTTAAATTAAATTCTCCCTTTAGCTTCATTTAGTGGAAGGTGAGTCTTCTTTCAAGCAGTGAAGGAGGACTGAAGAGAATCATCTAAAAAGACTAAAGAAATAAGTCTGTGAGAAATTTGTAAAAAGGCATTAGCCTATGCGTATTATAGGATTAGTCTATGATTGGCTAATATAGGGGACTGATTTTAGCTAAATGAATCAGAAGGAGACTGAGATTGGGGGTCAGTTGCTGTGATTAGGAAGGGAACCTATGACCTCAATTAGCAAAATAGCCTAGAAATACATGACCTTTTAACTGTGTCTCATTCTCCAAAGTGCAAGAAGTTATGCATATGGCATTTGTGATCAATACAAGCTGGCATAAATCAGAGCTCAGGCCCAAAAAGATGGCGTTCTCATGGGATGATATGATTAGCTCATTTATATGAACTAAAATTGTTGTTCTTAACTAGCCCCTTCTCCCAACATTATTGTCATAGAAAATTGCTCTCAAGACCTGATTCCAAATCTTAGAGTTTTTTAAAGCTACATAAGTCTAAAGCTGGCTCTCAATTCCAGCAGTGGAATTAAAAAATTCACCACCGATGA
This sequence comes from Cabassous unicinctus, assembly GCA_029593785.1. Lineage (NCBI taxonomy): Eukaryota > Metazoa > Chordata > Mammalia > Cingulata > Chlamyphoridae > Cabassous > Cabassous unicinctus. The sequence goes on along the minus strand of JAQZBX010000051.1, from coordinate 74,559 downwards.
TATTGGGGCTGTGTCTACAAAGAGAGTTCCCTGGATTGTCATCATTTTCTGTCCCTTTGAGTTGTTGTTTCATGGAATATTGCATAGTGGATTGGAGTGGACCAAAAAAGTAGTTTGGAGATTATTCTACTTTCTCCCAAAGGGGTTGTGGTAGTTGCTGTGATGTGCTATCCAGATCTCCTTCAAGAATAAAGATGTTAGTATCCCAGCAGATGGGACTTTCACTTCATACTATCTCAGCTGAAAAGAGCCACCTTCCTCAAGGTCATGCCCTCTTCCTGGGGTTGCCTGCATCCAATGACTGATCAACACAGGGGTATACAGAGCAGTTCTCTCACTCTGACTTGGAACAACTCTGCCTTGCTATCCTAGGTCCAAAGCCCCCCAGGGATTGGTTGAGGCTTTGCAGCTCAACTTCCCCCTCCATCCAATCCTGCCTCCCTTCCCCAGGTGTTGATCCCAAGTGTGCTCCGTAATAAAAGCCCTATGTCCTAACCTCCATCTGAGTCAGTTTCCAGGAGAACACACCAGGCAGCAGCAGCCCCAGCCAATTTAAGGCCTCCTTCTCCTGAGTCAACTTCCTTGACTCCTCCAGTCTACATTTTGCCTTCTCTAACACTAGCAAACCTTATCACATCATTTAATATTTATTTCAAAGGTTACATACCCATGGCCTGCTAGGTGCATCTGTCTCTCCAATTTATTTTTACTGGCTTGAACATTATTTGAAGACATTTTAGATTGAAATGGTTTGGGTGTGGTATGTGTTTTCTGGTTCATGATGACTCTCAATTAATCTTCCAAATTGTCTTATACTTGCCAGCTTTACTAGTTTTATATTACTTGTATGACTGTGAAGACATTTGAGTCTGGACCCCTTCCTTACTTGTGTACAACCTCATATTTATATGGATTCATCTGAGGTGTCTACAGGTAGAATGCTTGTACCCTATGAAGCCACAGGGGGTTTTCTCCCCAGCATGCACTTGACATTTTCCCAAGGTATAAGGGCGTGCTATTTGAGTGAGGCCAATTTCATATTTGGCATCCCTGTTCTGACACACATGATTAGACAGCTGATTGGTACTCAAAAAAGATTATTGCAAAATCAACCATTCAATTAAAACACATTCCGTGTTGTTACGTTTGGGGGAAATATCTGAAAAAGGAATTGGCTAAGATGCGTGGATCCAGGAATTATATTTATCTAGCTATAATACCATTCATCAAGTAGCTTGCATTTCCCACAACAACCAGTATCCATCAATAGTTCTAAGTTGTAGCCTTTAAAACAATAATCTGGCTGATTATGACCCAGAAATAAGAGAGGAGGGCCCAATACAAAGAGTTTATGGATGGGGGGAAAATCGACTACTGTTTCTAATTTCTTTGATGTGTCTTGTGTATATTGTATATGTGGTCTGTATTTCGGTTTCCTCTTTAATGAGGTCAGTTATACCTGAGAATAGCAGATACCATCATTGGGCTTCAGTTTATCAAACAAGGACTGATAGTATCTAATGTAACTTTTATCTTTAGGAAATCTTGCTTTATCAAAGGAGGCGTTTGTGTAATAGGAGGATTTATATGTGTTTATGTTCAAACCAGCTCTTGTTCCCTTGTAATGTTATATTAAACATGATAATGAATGGATGGAGAAATGTTTAGGAAAAGTTATCAATGCACAAAATATTCATTTCCTTCTGGTATGTACAATATGAGAAAAACAAACTTCAAACGATCAAAATTCCCAACACTAGGCAAAGATAAATTATAGTAGGGAAACTTGATGGAACTTTATACAGCCATTAAAATACATATAAAAGATGTGTAGAACAATGCAGAAATATGTTTGCGACATAACATCAAGAAAAAAAGAGTGAGCAAAATTGTATGCTACAATTACAGCTATAAATATAGGTATGCTTTTGGACAAAGTCTATAGGAGAATACATGAAAATTGAAATAGTTGTTTCAGGGTGATGGAATTATGTGTAATTTTTTTCTTCAAAATGTTCTTGAATGTTATATTGTTTTTGCAATACAAATGCTGTGCGGATGAAAAGAATTATAATGAATAAGGCAATCAGAGACTTTCTTGAACAAAGCAATGCCATGAAATCAAGACAACTTGGATGAGAGATGTATTGCATTTTTTTGATTCACATCAAGCAGAGGACATTTTCTAGAATCTTAAGATGGTGAGTCAACAAAAGGCTTTTGACAACAAGCTAGTGGAGCAAGAGATGGGAAAAGGGTGTATGAGGGCAGCAGACCTACAACACACTCCTTTCAAGACTGTTTCTCCCTCACCACTTCTGATGTCATCATCAACTCATGTATCTTTGTAGATTGTTAGCAACTTTTCCCAGCACGTGCTTCCACCCATCTTCTCTGCTCCCTATAGCAAATTAATAGGCAGCTTCCCAAGAACTGCCTCAAGAATAATCAGTTATTTGGGGTGAAATGCCAAGAGCAAGGCCTCTGTCAGTTTCATTTTGTGATGTATTAGAACATGTGGAGAGCTGCCAGCCAGGGAATAAGGAAATTGGGAGATAGTTTCTATGGTCAGATCCACAGAAGAGAGATTTGTCAGGTTAAATTTCCAGATAAATACATCCTATTTAATATTGTTATAAATATTCTTCTCTTTAAATTGTATTTGACTGTCTATTGAGGAAGGACCATGAGTCATTTTAATTATAAAACTAAAAAATGTAGGCCTTTGTCCTATGATATAGTACTGAAGTGACTTAAATTCTACTTCCTTGTACATATTTAATTGAATGTAATTTAAAATACAGGCTCTTGGGCATAAATGGTGTGTAATTATGTTGTCACAATGGCCTATCAGTTATAAATTGAATCAGACTTTTTCACACTGATAACAACTTACCCATTTATTCAACTACCACATAGTACTTCAACCTAGAATTTTCATATGTACCTTTTCAGGCCCTATAAAGATAGATATTGGAATGCTGTTTCCTCACTTCTGATCAAGGAGCACTTCCTCCCTCCCACGATGATCTTAATTTTCAAGGGAACATTATTAACCATTATTTTACTATCTCATTGTATATTTTCTAGAATTGTTGTTTGAATTTCACAATACTGCTAGTTGTTTCCCTGTATACACAGCAAAGTATTCACGTACAATGTGTATTAGGGTCTTTGTTTAAAAAGAATGACTGCTCTTGGAGCACATACCAAATATTTGGTGCCCAGAAGGGTGGACTATGAGAATCAGTAATGCTCCTCCTGAAATATCTGTCATGTGTAAGGATTATATATACATGCCCTCCTTTTACTTAGGCCTGGACATTGTTTTGGCCAAAAAAACATGCACAGGAATGACATGTATTGCTTCTGGGAGTAAACATTAAAAGGCAGTGGGTAATTTGCCTCGCCCCTTTCCCACTGCTGCAGTGATTCAGAAACCCTTGGCAAGATGAAATCTTGGTCATTTTGGGGACTCGAGGAACCAGAGCTGGCCAATGACCTCTGTTGATGATGTAGCATGACTAAGAAATAAACATCTACTTTGTGAAGCCACTGAGATTTCTGGGGTTGTTTGTTACCACAACAAAATGGAAGTATTCTGAATGAATGAAAAGGGTAAATATCTGAGAAGCCTTTCCGATTTTACTCATAGCCTTTAGGAAATAAAATGGATTATCATTTGATACAATGGAAAGATGTATGAATTGTGTATGTAAGTTATTAAGCTAAATAATAAAGCTAACACCCATAAACTTTCTGCTTGACTTAAGAACATTTCTATACTGTTTGAAACTCTCTTTATGCCTCTCCTCCTTCCTAACATACTCACTGAGAGATAACCATTATCCTGCATTATGTGTTTACCACTGCCTTCATTCTTAATTGGTATATGTAAGTTCAAAGCAAAACTTATATATGAGAGTGTCCAAAACAAAACAAACAAAACAGAAGGCAGGAGGCTGATATCATTTTTCTACAGTACTCATTACCTTCTCAATCACTTTCTGCTACTACAACCATGACGACTACTGGTCATCACAGATAAAATTAGCTGAGCAATTGTTATCTGCCTGATATTTCTTTAATAGCTTTCTCTGTATTAATCCTTTTCTATGAGGTGAGAACTATGTTTGGTCCATTTTAAAATGAAGCAGCTGAGGAACAAATAAATTAAATGCCTTACTCAAGATCAATTATATTATCAATGACAGACGTGGAATATACACCCACAACATTTGGCTCCTGTATGAGATTCTTATAATTGTGGTAATAAATTACCAAACACTCAGTAGCTTAAAACCAACACAACTTGGAAGTGGATGTAGCTCAAGTGCTTGAGCATCTGCTTCCCATATATGAGGTCCTGGGTTCAATACCCGTTATCTCCAGGGGAAAAAAAAAAAAAAAAGGACAACACAATTTTATTATCTTGGCACTCTGGAGGTCAGAGCACAAAATAGGTCTTACTGGGCTAAAATGGAGGCTTTGGCAGCTGCATTCTTTCTGGAGGCTCTAGGGTAGGACCCTTTTTCTTACCTTTCTCAGCTTTTAGAGGTTGCCTGCATTCCTAGGTTTGTGGCCTGTCCTCTATCTTCAAAGCCAGCAGCACAGCATCTCTCTCACTTTGACCTTCTGGTCACCCTCTTTCACTTATGAAGACTCTTGTGATGACATCAGTTCCACATAGATAATCCCGAATATTCTCCCCAGTTCAAGATTCTTAAACAAATTCCATCTGCAAAGTCCCTTTCGCCATGTAAGGTCACCTAGTCACAGGTTCACATATTAGGATATGGTGGACCATTTTTTTCTGCCTACCAACCTCCCAAGTCTGTGGTCTTAGTCACCATGCTCTACTGTCTATCAAAGCAGTAATGGTGCCCTTAGAAAAACCCTATTCTAATATGTAATGCTTAAAATCCATATCCATAACTACAACTTAAAAAAATGCATTGTAAAATTAGACATCTTAAATTAAATTAGTCATCAAGAGAGAACTTGGACTACCTATTTTAGAGCCAATCTGTCAATTCTTTATTTTTATATGATGTGTTATAGATGTTTTATAATAGAGAGAGCTTTAAACTTGGGCAGAGGTAAAACCTATCCTTGCCACTTATTAGTTATTATTATCCCCATTTTACAGATGAAGAATATGAGGCCTGGAAAGGTTAAGTAGCTTGACCAATATAACATAATAAATAAATGGTTTGTTCTTTCTATTCTGGCATCTTATCTACCATGGCACACAGGTTTTACTGAACATGTAGAATAATATCTACGTGTTGTGAGTTTTGAGGAAAAACAAATCACCTTGAGCTTGAATATTTAGGAAGTCTTTATACAGTTGTGGGGATTGAACTGTGCCTGAAAAAAAAATAGATATATAGTCCTAAGAGTTATGTAAACTCAAACATTAATTTCAATAATATTCACTGCTGCCTTACTCTGGGGTTGGGGGATTGTGGTAGGTATTTTCACGTACTTATTAAAAACAAAATACAAACAAAAATCTTGAGACAACAAAATGCACTAGGCATTATATATAAAATAGACATAAGAAGATTCTGAAAGTTAGAAAGAAGGCAGACTGACTTGAAACCTCAGAACCCAAGAAGCAGCATGTTATTCAGTTCTCTGAGTTTCCTTTTTGCTTTGTATGTTCTAAACTCAGGCAGAATAAGCTAGCAACTCAGAAACACCAATAGGCTTAGACAAAAAAACAAAACAAAACTGTAACAGAAATCTTTTATCATGTAGAGAATATAGGGGGTTCTCATTTATCCAGTGCCCTCCTCCTTTTCCCCTCTCCCCTATTAATAACATTTTACAAACAGATGGTTCATTTGTTACAGTTGATGTACAAATATCGAAGCTTTGCTACTAACCAGTCAATGGTTTACATGATGATTTACATCTTGGACTGTACACTTTTATAAATTTTGATGAAATTTAAAATGGTCTGTATCCATTATTGCAAGATTATGCAGAACAATTCCAATGCCCCCAAAATGTCCTATGTTCTATCTATTCTATTCTTCCCTCCCGCCTCCCCTCAGGAGCTATGGTGACCATTAAGTTTCACTTTTTGAAGAATAAGATTCATAGTTACTTGCAATAATATTGAGGGCTTGACATATTGGTCTGTTTTCTTTTATTACGCACTGCTGATGCTCTTGAGACCCTCTTGCCCATCTATTTGAGAACATAGCACAACTCCCCATGATGGGAGTTCAGTATTTTCCTGTTCATTGTGTGGGTCTCTACCCACTGATATAACAAACTATGACAAGATGAACACTGCATATTCCATAGAAGCCTGCCCCAGGTGCACCCGGTCCTGTATGCCCCCCCCCCACACCCAACACCCTACACCAGTAATCCTCTCCTGCTACATTTGCCAAAAGAACATTCCCAACATTATAGCTTTAACCACAGACCTGCAAATCCCCACAGTTCCCCTGCTTCTTCTCCTGACCCTCCCCCCAATTCCATGGGTAGTCCAACCCAACCCTCCACCCTACCCACTTCATAGACCAGAACCATCAAACCCAGTAGCATCACTGCACCACTGTCACACCCATCTGCTGCACAACTACACCCCTTTACCTTATCATAGATTTTGCCCATATGGGCATTGACTTACAACCCGCTACTCCTTTTCTGACTCCTGTAAACCTATCTTCCAGACTCTAGCTCTGTGAGTCTGCTCAATTTGCTTAATTCATATCAGTGAGCTCATGTAATATTTGCCCTTCAGTACCTGGCTTACTTCCCTCAACATAAGGTCTTTAAGATTCATCCATGTTATTCTGTGTGTTAACACTGCATTCTTTTTCATAGCTGAGTAATATTCCACTGTATTGTTATTCTAGCAATGGAAGAACTTTTTTTTCATTGATGAGGAGGCAGTGCCCACCAGAGGTTCTGAGGGGAGGGAGAGGGAAAAATAGGTGTAATATAGGGGCATTTCCAGGACATTGAATTGTCCTGCATGACATTGCAATGATGGACACAGGCCATTATATATTTTGGCATAGTTTACAAAATTTTGTGGGGCAGAGTGTAAACTATAATGTAAACTATAAGTCACGGTTAGTGGCAATGATTCAAAATGTGTTCATCAATTTTAACAAATGTACCACTTTAATGAAGGATGTTGTTAATGTGGGAAAGTGTGGGAGGGGAAGAGAGTGGGGCATATGGGAATCCCTTATATTTTTCCTGTAACATTTATGTAATCTAAAGTTTCTTTAAATAAATAAAAACTTTAAAAAAGAATAAAGAAGTGTTCAAAGAACTAAAAAAAAAAGGGGGGGCAGCCTAATAATACTGAAAATTTTTATACAATAACTGCTCTGCTTCAACTGAATATCATAGATAAAACTATGGCTCTACACCAGTACTGACAAATTGAGGGAGTCTAGACTTCTACCCTTGTGAAGCTGTAACAAGGCACTCAAATACCTCTACTGAATAATGGCAAAGAAAGTTGAGTAGGAAAGCAAGACTTTCATACCTACTGGGTGGTAATAAGCTCCTTCTGGCTTCCATAATGTCAGACAACATGGAGAGTCTGGACTTCTACTCCCAAACATCAGAATTGGGGAATCATTTCCCCTCTCTTCTGGGATAGTTTCAGAAGAGGCCCAGGGAGAGTCAAGACTCTCACCACCACTCAGTAGTCACAGGTGCCTTCCCTTGTTTAGTTTAAAGGAACCAACACTTGATGATTTGGAAATTTCTCAGCCTATAAGATAGAGTGCTCTGGAGATAGGGCCAATGGTGTGGCCAGAAGACCATTTGCTAAAGAGATTAGATGTATGACAGTGAATACAATGAACCATCCAGAAGAAGCCAGCAACAAAGATGTGTTTATTCAAGAAAGATGTGGAGGACCTTCTTGTCTGATGGCTTGGACCCCCATAAATTGCACAGAAAACCAACAAAATTGATGAGCATTTTATATCAACAGAAGCACTGCCAGCCTGGGTGGTAAGGGACAGAGATGGAATGAAATGAAGGAAGAATGATTCCAAGGGTGGAGCCATGGATGCAGAGGTCTGGGCTGAAGGGATTTCCTCAGCCTAAGAGGACATGGCCACCACTCCGGCATTTGGAGAAGGTGGGGTCACTGTCCCAGTGGACCCAGAGGACAGAACATCAAGCCACTGAGTATTTCTCTCAGGTTTTGAAATCAAATGGAATTTGCTCTTCTGGGTTTGCATTTGCTTGGGATCCATGACCTATTTTATTGCTTCCAATTTTTCCCTTCTGGAGAATGTCTATCTTATCCCTGTCCCATCACTGAATTTTAGAAACAGATAAGTTGTTTTATAATTTCACAAGACCACAGATGGAAAAGAACTTTACTCCACCGTCGATCATAAAGTGAATTTCATTCATACATGATTTGGATGATTTAAAAGATTTTGGACATAGAGTTGATGCTGGATGACTTAAGATTCTTGGGAACATTAGGATGGGGTGAATGTATTTTGTACCTGGGAAGGACATGGATTTGGGGGACCAGATGATGGACTACGCTGGAATGAATTGTCTCCCCCACAAACTATATATTCAAGCCCTAACCTAAGGTCTTTTGAATGGCATCTTATTTGGAAACATGATCTTTGAAGATTTTATTAGCTAAGATGAGGTCAAACTTGATTGGACTCTAATCCAATATGACTAGTGTCTTTATAACGAGGAAGTTTAGGCACAGTCAGTAGGAGAAAGAGAGAGAGAAGATGGCCATGTAATGGGGGCAAAGATGAAATTATGCTGCAGGCCACAGAACACTGTGGATTACAGGCAAGCACTGTTAGAACTTTACAGACTTCAAAGGAAGGATGACACTCTGACACATTGATTTCAGACATCTAGTCTCCAAAACCATGAGACAATAAGCTGCTGCTGTTTAAACCATCCAAATTGTGGTATTTTGTTACGGCAGCCTCAGGAAGTGAAGACAATCGGAAGGAAAGCAGAACACTGTAAACAAATATGGGTAAATGCAATATTTTTTTTTCCTGTCCTTGAGTTTTCTAACTTTTATTTGACAGTCGAAGAAAAAATTATAACACTGCCCAAGAGTTTTAAATGCAAGTGGGGGAAAGAGTTATGACAATTATATGATGACTAGGTGAGGGAAAAGGCATGTAAAGGGAGGTAAGTTTTCTCTAGTTTAATCAAACTGGTTTAATGACACCAAAGACTGCTAAGTTATATATATACAATATAGAATTAGAACAACCACTAAAATAGCTATACGCTGAAACACCAAAGATAAATCAAATGGCATTCTAAAAAATATTCAAGTAACCCACGCAGTGGCAGGAAAAAGATAACAGAAACAAAACACAGGGAGAAGTGAAAACAAAAAAGGCAGGCTTAAACCTTAACATTTCAATAATCACATAAGATATATATGACCCAAATACAGTTATTAAAATGACACATATTGGCAAAGTGAATTAAAAAACATGACCCAACTATAAGCTGTCTTTAAGAAACTCACCTCAAATTGAGGTACAGACAGGCTGAAAGTGAAAGAATTCATGAAGATATATCATATAACCATTTATAAAAAGGAAGCACAAGTGGCTCTGTTAATATCAAATAAAGTAAATTTCAGAGCAATTAAAGTACCAGAAACAGAAAGGACCAATATATAATGATGAAAATGCTAATTCACAGAAAAGACATAACACTTCTCAATGTATATGTAACAAATATCAGAGCTGAAAAATATGTGAAGCAAAACTAATAGAACAATAGTGAGAGAAAAGAAAGAAAGAAAAGAGAGAAAGAAAGAAAGAAAAGAAAGAAAAAAGAAGGGAAGGAAGGAAGGGAGAGAGGGAGGGAAGGAAGAAGGAAGGAAGAGAAAGAAATAGTTGAAAGTCTAACAAGCCACCACAAAATGTTGATGAAAGAAATCAAATAAGACATAAATAAATTGAGAGACATACTGGATCCATGGATTGGAAGATTATATATTGTCAATAGTCTCCAAATTGCTATATAGGTTTACCACAATTCCTATGGAAACCCTAGTAAGATTTTTTCACAGATATAAAGATTATTCTAAAATTTATGTAGAAAGACAAAGGGATTAGAATATCAAAATAATTTTGGAAAAGCAGAATAAAATGAGAGGAATCAATTTACTCAATTTCAAAACTTACTACATAGCTACAGTAATGAAGACTTTGTGAATTGGTGAATGGATAGACACATGATCCTAAACAAAACAGAGAATCCAGAAAAAAACCAAAAAATATGCCCAGGAATTAGACTCAGAGTTTCTATATTTTAAGTACACATAGAAATGGCCTGACTCCTGATAACCAAAATTTAAAAAGTTTAAAGAATAACTTGAAATCCAAACCATTATTTTACTTTTTGAAATACAATTGCCAAAAAGCCTAGAATATTCAAGATCATTGCTCTCATTCCCTGTAGAAAAGATCTACATGGAAAACAAAATTATAATAAAAATTTGCATAGTAAATATACAGTCAGAGCATGATAAAATCCTTGTCAAATGACCTTGACTGCAGTAGCTTTGGGCCCTTGAGGCATTGATGATGTCCACTTCAGGGTTAGTGTAAAACACATTAACTGCTTTCTTATCTTTGTTCTCCTTTCAATTTCCAATACCATATTTTATTCACATATGAATATCAATGTACTGGTGATATTTTAAGGTTGTCATACTCTCCTAGGGCTACGGCACAGGAAGGAGAGGGAATGCAGATTTGTTGAGCATATAGAGATCCAGGCTGTATGCTGAACCACGTCATTTAATCCATACAAAGACCATGGCATAGGTACTTTTACCATTTTACATATGAGTATATTGAGAGATTTGATGTGTTCCTCAGAATTTATCAATTAATTATTATTTAGGCCTGTTTTTTTCTACTTTCTGAATCGATTTTCAGTGAGTAACCTCATCTCCAAGCTCTGGGGAGTGCCCTGCTGTTACCTATCACATACTGGCCACATTATTAGCATCACACAATATAATTTAGGAAACTGAAACTGAAATAGTTGTCATGAATAGCTCACAATTAAATTCTAGTAAGTGATGGAACTAGATTTAGATTCTCTAAGTCTACCATTTCCCTTTGATTATTTGTGGAATTTGAGCAAGTATATATAAAACAATGATAAAAATGTTACCATCTTCTTGCCAGCATTTTTGACATGTGTTTCGAAATAAAATTGGCTATCCTTCTGCCACATTAATGTTTGTCCATTCTCTTGATTTCCCCTGCAAATATTCTAATTTTTTGGCTGTTTTCAGTGTGTCCTGGAAAAGATGAGGCTGTGGTAGCCACTTAATTTTTTGGAGATAAAAAGAAATGAGAGATGTTTCAGAGGATGTGCAAATTGGAGACAAGTAAAAGAGACATCTTGCCATCCCGTCAAGACATTTCCTCTTTGGTAGACTGTTTACTTTCTGTAATATATCCAGACTCAGAGAGCCTGGCACTCTACAGCTGGCCTATAAAAAATGTAAAGAATTAGGACAACTGTTCTGTTCAGTTGAGACCTTCACTGTTTTACCCATGGGAACTTTCTAATTGATACATGTTCAAATTATTTTGGAGTTGAGAAAGAAATAACACAATCTATTTTGAAATAATGAGAAACTTTACCAGCTTTCATATACTACCTGGGACTGATACTGCTGCCTAGAGTATTGTAATTCCCTCAAGAGCAGAATTGGTCCAAATAATTACCCAATGCTTGGAGCAACAGAAGTAAGAGTTTTGGAGTTCCAACTTTTCAGTAAATGGAGGAGGGGAGGGAAGGGGAAGGGAGGAAGAGAAATAGGCATTTAACAGTTATAGGTGGCAAAAAAGTAAATTTATGCTCAGTCTCATCCTTTAACAAAATAGTGACATTTTTAAAGTATCTGAAACTCTTTAGCCCATGTTAACACAACCCCTTTCCACATCCAAATTCCTAGTAGATAACCTTTTCTTGCTCCCATTTGTTATAGATTTTACATTCAGAAGATTGTGAACTAAAGTATTAACTGTCAATTAAGGTATTATCCAATTATAGTAAATATTGCTTCAGGAATACTTGCATATAAACTGGGGACTTTGAAAGCTTTAAAGACATGCATGAAGACTCTGTAATGATGTCTGTTGAGTTTTATTTCTGTGGATGGAAACTAGATTTTGCAAGCTTGTCTATACAGGGGGTACCTCAATGACAAGTGTTCAGAAGAGGATTATACATTCATAATTAACCAGAGTTAAAAACATCTTAATTGATTATTAGCTTTCAACCTGGTTTAATATGGACACACCTTTTGTTTTTCTTCCTGCATTTGCTGGCTTTGAAAGAAAGAACACAAGTATTTCTTCCCATTTGAAATATTTTTTAAGGTACGCCAACTATGGAGTGGAGGAAAAGGGAATCAATTTTCCATTTACTGGTTATTTGGGTACTGAGTTTAATGGATTACCAAAGTTTATTCTGAAGTAAAACAAGGAAAATGTTATTTGGGAGTTGAGGGAGAGGAGAGGAAATGAAGAGAGAAAGAAAGACAACAATCTAAGAGAGTAGAGGAACAAGTTAATGGGATCACATATGGGGTTTCAGGAAGAAGGCTGATGATCCAGGAGCGAGTCCAAATAAGGGACCAATCCTCAGGAAGAGAGAGGTCAGCAGACCTGTTGAAGGGGCATGAGAGGGGTAACTTTTGAGTGTCCAGGATCGTCATAAGAGAGAAGTCTATTCCAGTTGATTGGCTTGCATTTGCAGAAGAGAGAACTTCCCACATTCAGCAAGCAAAGTTGACACCAGTGCATACTGCTTTTGGTGCTGACAAGGACTTGGTTGCATCATCCAGAAACTTAAGTTTTATCTACCCCACAGGAGAGCCTCCTGGCTGGGTCACATGACTTTGCCAGGGCTCTTTTTGACCACAGCCTGTGCTACATATGAAGATGCTGGTTACTCCACAGGAGGGAAGATCTTCAGGCCCCAGGAAGAGAGGGTGCTCTATCAGGCCAGGCACCTCATCAGTTAGCAAGCATTTTGGGAAATTTTCCAAGTGCCAGGCACTTAGATATATTCTGGTGAGACAAAGATAAGTGAAGCTTTATTTCTGCCTTAAACACTTTAACAGGGAGAAATGATTATAATTTACATGTTCAATGCCGAGATCGAAATTAGGAGAAAGGGCTGTGGATGTTTTCCTGGAACAAAACAGAGGGAAAGATCAATTCTTCTTGGAAAGAGACAAAATGCCTTTTTTCTTTGTTCTTTTATTTTTTCTTTTTGTGAAATCAGAAGCATGATCATTTGATGAATGAGGTTCCAGGGAGAAAAGGAGAAACTGCAGTGAAGATTTGTAAAAATATATGCAGGCAATTGAAAAAAATAAAAATCCAACAGACATGAGTAGAAATGTCAAATAGTGATGGGAAGTGTGGCAGTTTGAAATTATTTTATGAATCCCTAAAAGAGAAAGATTACGTTGGTCACCTAATCCAGTCCTGTGGATGTGAGACCCTTTTAATTGGACTGTCAGTGAGGCGTGACTCAGGCTGAGTCTCCACCCTTTGTCTGGGTCTGCTAAAAATGGAGACACGGGAAAAAGCAGCCACCATAATTGATCCTGCCATGTGAGAGAAAGGATTCCAGTTTCTCCCAGAGCTGAGATGCAATGAGAGAAGCCCCTGAGAGGCTCAAAGAACTGAGGCCTAGGAAGAGATGAGCCATATGCCTGAAAGCTTGCAGCTGAACTTGGTAAGAAAGCAGAGCAGCAGAGACTGATAGAGGAGGCCCAGAAAGAGACAGACTTTACTCCAGGTTGACCCACAACTAAGCTCCAGGAGATGGTAGATTCTAGAGGGGAAGGCAGAGAGCTAGGTAGAGATGGCCTACCATCTTTCTTTACCTTGTAGCAGCTGAGTTTGGTAAAAAAGCATCTCTGCTGATGCCTGGATTTGGACATTTCATAGCCTTGGAACTGTAAGCGTTTACCCCAAATATATCTCCTTTATAAAAGCCAATCCATTTCTGGTACTTTGCATGGCAGCCCTTTGGCAAACTTAAACAGGGAGTCTACTGCTGAAGTTAGAAATCACAAATCTGTTCCTTCTCCGAAATCAGCTCACAGGTATTTAAAGTATATATTTTTGGAAATTAGAAAACAGAGGATAAGAAAGGAATTACATCCATTGGCTGTATGGGATCGCAGCCCCCTCTCAATTAGAGGTGGAGCGGACATTACCATCCCAGAATCCTCAGGATTGGGGAATGAACTATGGACTACAATGGACTTATTGTTATTCAACTATACACTTGCTGTGATTCTAGCAATAGAAGAAATTACAGCATTGATGTGGAGACAGTGTCCCCTGGAGGCTCAGGGAGCAGGGAGAGGGAAAGACAGGTATAATGCAGGGGCTTTTTTGGGACTTAGGAATTGTCCTGAATGGCATTGCAATGACAGATATAGGCCATTATGTATCTTCTCATAGCCTGCAGAATTTTGTGGGAGAGAGTGTAAACTACAATGTGAACTATGGTCCATGCCCAAAGGCAATGGCCCAGGATTTGTTTATCAATTGCAATGAATATGCCACATTAATGAATGATGTTGTTTATGTGGGAGGGTGTGGGAGGTGTGGGGAGGGGGGCATATGGGAATCCGTATATTTTTTGTGTAACATTTATGTAATCTAAGTATCTTTAAAGAAATAAAAATATGTATTAAAAAAAAAAAAGAAAGGAATCAGAGCTAGTCAACCTCTGCATTTCTTATAGTATAACTGGAGCTTGATATATCAGGCTTATCAAAACAGGTCTCTGTTTACTAACTAATGTCTTAACAGCAGAGTTTCTGATCACTTCTGGAAGAACATCCTTGTTCATAGAAAATGTATATGAAAGTGATGAGAAATTTTCTTTATAATAGATAGCATTGCATTACAGTGGTAGAGATCTGTTAATTAATTGGAATTTATTGAGATACACTTACTTCTACTTGATTTTTAGATGAAAAATGCTGTAACTTAATATGGGAGATCATCTAGTCCCCTTCTTTACTTATAGTGGAAGTGGAATATAGACTCTGAATATTTAGCTCCTGTATTAGATTCTTATTGCTGCTGTAACAAAATACCACAAACTTGGCTGCTTGAAACAGCACAGATTTTTTACCTTGCCAGTCTGTAGTTCAGAAGAATAAAATGGTTCTTATGGGGCTAAACTTGAGGTGTTGGGCAGTGCTGAATTCTTTCTGGAGGCTCTATGGGTGGATCTGTCTCCTTGGCTTTTCCCAGAGGGCAGAGGCTGCTTGCATTCCTAGCCTTGTGACCCCTTCCTCCATCTTCAAAGCCAGCAACAAAGCATCTTCGATTCTCTCTGACTAGTCCCCCTCTTTATTTACAGAGGAGAAATCTGAGACTGGGAAAAGGGGAGAAGACTCGGGGCCATCACTCAAGTTTCAAAACTCTCAGTTGAGTGTCTTTCCACTATATGATTCAGACATCAGAGATTGACTCAATCAAGCAAATTTCAGGACATGTCAAGGATCTACGTAGAGTGAGCTCAACCTCTTTCATTTTCTCACACCATATCTTTTTTGGTTTTGGAAAATGAAAAATTCAGTTCAAGACTTTGACCCAGAGATTGCCCAGTAATATCAATTCAACTCTTCTTAGCCCAATAAATTAAGCTCCTTCCTAAATTAAGCATATAGGTGTGCCTAGGCATTTCAGTAAGTACTTTTTGCTTAATGTGTTATTATTCCGTGAACATATTATCATTTTTAAATTTTTTAGAAAGATATTTAGATTACATAAATGTTACATAAAAAATATAGGGGTTCCCATATGCTCTGCTCCCCACACTGCCCACATTTACCCCCATTAACAACATCCTTCATTAATGTGGTACATTCATTGCAATTTATCAACACATTTTGGAGCATTGCCATTAAGCATGGATTATAGTGTACATTGTAGTTTACACTCTTTCCCACACAATTCTGTAGGTTATGGCAAGATATATAATGGCCTGTATCTGTCATTGCAATATCATTCAGGACAATTCCCAAGTCCCAAAATGCCTCTGTATTATACTTGTTTTTCCTCTCCCTGATATCAGAACCTCACTTCCCTGTCAGCAATGAACTGGAGAATAGGTGCTGCAACTCCACTGAGGCTCAGGACCCAGACAGAACATGGACAGCCCAGAGATTCAAGTCCCCTGGATGTACACCTACCAACTCCAGCACCAACTATAGGTCCAAACAAAAGGGACAGAAGAGGCATATGTAGAGAAGTCACATCTGAGTTCAACTCTTTCACATTTGGGAGCACAATCTCCAAAGTAGGGCCCACTGGAAAGGCACCAAACTCTGGAGCAATCCGCCATGACTGCAGGACCTGAGTTTCTCTGGAGCCCTCAGGAGCACACTGTTTGGGGTAGTGTCCACTTTGGCCATCTATGAGATCCTGCTGAGATGTGCATAAGCATTACCTCTCTAATGACCTCCCAACTCACTTTGAAGTCTCTTAGCCATATAAACTCATTTGTCTTTACCTTTTCCTCCTTTTATTCAAGGTCTTTTTCCAGTTGTATAACCAGCTGGTGCTTGGTATTGCTTGGCTTTTTTTGCTTTCAGCATTTTAAATATGTTTTCCCACTACCCTCTTGCCTCCATGGTTTCCAATGAAAAATTTGAACTTATTTTATTGAGGCTCCCTTGTATGTGACATGTTGCTTTTCTCTTGTGGATCTCAAAATTCCCTTTATCTTTGGTATTCTATAGTTGATTATAACATGCTATGGTGTGGATCTATTTGGGTCTATATTCTTTGGGGTTTGTTGAGCATTGTGGATGTGCATATTCATGTCTTTCATTAAATTTGGGAAGTGTTCATTCATTTTTTCTTTGAACATTCTCTTTGCCCCTTTATATCTTTCTTCTTTTTCTGGGACTCCCACAATGCATATATTGGTATATTAAATGGTATCCCACAGATTCCTCTGTCTTCTTCACTCTTCTTCATCCTATTTTCCTTTCCACTCCTCAGACTGGAAGATTTCAACAGGCTTATCTTCAAGTTTACTAATTTTTTCTTTTGCAAGTTCCAATCTGCAGTTGAACCTCTTTAAAGGATTTTTAATTTCCGTTACTGTGTCCTTCATGTCTGTTTGGAACCTTTTCATAATTTCCATCTCTTTGTGTTCATCAATCATTTTCTTGATTTTCTTTAGTTCTTTGTCTATGTTTTCCTTTAGATCTTTGAGCATATTTAGGATCACTTTTTAAAATTCTTTGTCTGGAATATCCTAGGTCTGATCCTCTTCATTAACGGTTTCTAATGCTTTACTCTTCTCATTTTCCTGGGCTATCTCTTCCTGTTTCTTTGTGTGTTTCATAACCTATTGTTGAAACCTTGATATTTAAATTATTTTAACAATGGCATTTAGACTCTGAGGTGTCTGTTCCTTATGTTTGTATCCAGCTACTGTTTTGACAGTGCTTTTCTTGAAGGCCAGGAGCTAACCAAAAAAGAAGAAAAGAAGGAGGGAGAGGAAAAGGAGTTTCCTCAGGTCCCAAGCACTGTACTGTATTTCCTACAGCCAGCAATTCCTTGCCCTAAGCAGCATGATTTGACTCCTCTCCTATTGCATTCTGTAGATCTCTTTGAGCTGCCTTCTACATGCAAAGCCAGTTCTGGGATGACAAGTCCCTCAGGCCACCACCAGTCCTGATGCTCCCAGTATATACATGAGGGTAATTCTGCTCCCTCCAAAACCAAGACCAGGGTTCCAGCCAGGAATTCAACATCCTAGACCAGGCCTGGAAGGAGGGCAAGAGTGAAAGGATGCTTTGTATTCCTAGACACTCCTTCCTCCTGACCCTTTTCCTAGCAGCTTTCAGACCAGACGTTAGCTGCTGCACTTCCTCCCCGATATAGGGAATGTGTGGTGACTGGGTGGTCCTTGTTCCTATTGCTAGTGGGGCAATGGGGTGGGCTGAAATCATGTACTCTGGAATTTGTTGTATTTTCTCTCAGTAAAGTCTTCTTTTTCTGAGAAAAAAAAACAAAAACCAAGCCAGTGGGGGGAGGGAGGAGGCAGCCATGAGCCATGGCACCATGAGAGCCTTCTGCTTTTAAGTGATTTTTTCTTGATTATGCGCTCGCCCTGTTACTGCAATCCTCTAATTGTTTTCTGGAGCTTTTAGAAAAATATTTCTGCCAGTTCTTGCTGGTTTTTCAAAGCTTCTGTTGGGGTACGGAGCCCTGAATTCTCTTATTCTGCCTTCTTCCACATAGATTTTTTTCTTCTTTCGATTTTAGAACATTTTTATTACTCCAAAAGGAAAAGTCTCATAGTCCCTTATACTCCCCCTGTTGTTGATCTTTAGAATTGATAGAGTATCTTCTTTGCCATTGCTGCAAAAATTTTACATTATTACTGTTAACTACTGTCCATTAGTTAAGTTAGTTGTAATTTTCCCATGAATCACATTTTTAACATTTTGTAATAGAAGAAAATTCTTATAATACACTTGGCATTTTAATAGTAGTTTTGTAGTGAAAATATGCCATAACCCAATGGTGTCAACTGAATATATAATGGTGACTCTTAAGGCATATTTTGGCAAAGTTTTGAGGTGACATCTTTTTTGCCTCTTCCCATATTCCCTCATATGCTCTGCTATTTGTAAAATCAAGTTAGGTAATACAACTACTCTCTCACCATTGCCTCTAATATTCTAATATATTATGGCCTGCATTCAGTGGTTTCAGTGGCAATTATTAGCAAGAACTCTGCTTTTTGTTTCTGGCTTCATGAGAATCTGACATAAGCATGTATGCATGTATGTGCACAAGACATCTAGAAACAAATCCAGAATCCAATGGAGATGGAAAAATCTCTGTGTTGAATTGATTTATAATTTTGCAAAGTATAAAGCAGGTTTTGGAATAAGGGCTATTCAACATTAAAGAAAAAGTTTACCTTTCCCTATTTCAGGTAAATGAAATATTGAAAAGAAGAAACAAAACACACTGCCATCAAAAGGCCACTGAACTGAGAGTTTATGAACTGAGGTCTGGCTTCTGGTAGAACTGGTCTTATCCATGGACAGCTTGAAATTTCTTAGGAAACCCAACTAACATTTAACTTCCTTAGGCCTGAAATAAGAATAAGAATGCCTATCTAGTAAAGTACTTAGTTAGAAAGAATAGCAACACGGTTAACTAACTCAAATAAAAGGGAGTTTATTAAAAGGATATTTCAAGTATCAGAATACAGGGTCTAGGGTGGAAGCTCTTTCCTTGATCCCTCACAGGGACTACAGTATGTCTTTTCTTGTCGCTTAGGATGCTTGTTGACTAGTGATTCCTATTGACTCTTGAGTTTTCTTTGCCCCTTCACATTTTAATTTTGCACAGTGCTGACCACAGCCTAAACTTGACATGAGCTTTCAGTTAAGTATCCATCACGTCCTGCCTCAATATCCCCAATTGTAGGTTCCTGGGAGAGATGACCTGATTTGCCTGGGTTGGGTCAGATGGCTACCCTGTTCTTAGCAGATGTGACCCAGTGGGTGATGTGTTACCCAAGATAATTAACATCAGGGCTTGTGGACAGGACAGAGTTTCTTAGAAAGCTTGTGGGCCAGGAGGCAATGATTGTCCTTTGAGCTAATGTGATAAAATATTTGAACCTTCTTTGAAAAAAGAAATATAATGAATTATATTAAATATAAGTATTATTTATTAGGGATTGTTACTTAAATGACCATCAAGGTTAAGCTGCAAAATTTAAAAAAAGTAATAATTTAAATCAACACATAACTTGCTTTCTAAGAGAATAGAGTTTTCATTCTTGTTATATCTTCATTTACACTATAAGTGACACAAATTCTGACAGAAAACAGCAAAAAAGACAGTGCTCTATTTTGGTGCTAGGTGTGGAATCTGAGTTTGGACCATGAAAACTGTTGCAGAGAAGGTGGGCTTCATGTGGTTAAAATCAGATTTTCCTTCCTTTCCCACAATAAGAATCCCTGTTTCCTCAATAAGGACCCAAGAATCTAGAGGGAAGCCTTCATGTACTAGAAGGTCTTTTCTCACAACAGGCAGAGTCCACCTCTGGCATTATAAATAAGCTTTTGCTCCCATGCCAGTTATGGTTGAGTACAGTGGTTTCCAAGAGATCTGAGTCACAATGGATGCTGTCAGATCCAGCAGGAGAGAATAGGATAAGTGAGAATTAATGTCTGCTCTGGCCAGGGGATAAAGGAATAATTCCATGTGCGCTAGGAATTTGACAACCCTGGTCCAAACTCTTTCACAGGGCCTAACTCAGGAACATACTGTATGCACCCAGACCCTATGAACATTTACTACCCTTGTCAGACCTGAACCCCTAATAGTTATATTAAAGAAGCAGGTTAATTAGAATAAAAGAAACTGTACCGGGCATTTAACATGCTTCACATTTTGGAAAAATTTCACTTCTAAGACTCTAACTTCCCTTCCCGGCCTCAAATGGTTATAGAGAGTGAAAGTCACAACTCAGAGACCAGAAGATATCTCTAGCACTACCAGCCTTAATTGCTAACCTGAATGATAAAAGTTACTGTGCAGTCTTGGTTCAGAATCAACTGTGAAACCATGAGATGGTAATGAAGAAAGCTACTATGAAATAAAACCCAAGCAGAAACAGGGGTGGACTTATTCTTAGCCAGAAGACGAGTCACATAAAGAGAAGAAACAAGAGAAAGAGATCAGTGGGCACAGCAGGAGATAATTAATGGCATATGCAGTTGGACTGCTGCAGAATTTTAGCCCCAATCTGTGACTTTCCCATCATGATGGGATGCTGCAGTGGACAATACACTGTATTTTGGTGTCCCCAAATTTAGCCTTCTCATTCAAGTCAGTTCTGGTCTTCTTCAAATAATTTACTCTAGTAGGAGGGAAGCAAACAAGGCTCTATAACACAGTGTCTCAAGACACTTAATACACTTTCTCATCTGATGAGCAGTGCAAACAAATAAACATTATGAGTTCAGATAGAAGATAGAGCACTGAATAAATAGACATTTATGAATGACTTAGCTATATATGCAAATCCACAGGATAATCCATTGAGTCTAGGGAGGAAGCATTATCTTAATTTTGCATATAAAATTCATTAAGGTCTGATGATCTCTCTTGGTTTGAAGGTTTGCACAGTTTGCTAAAGAATCTGAAAACTGACAACAGCCTTTTTTTTTTTTTAACCATCTGACCCCATCAATTACCCAAAAGTGCTAGATGCTGAGCACAATATGAGGTAAAACACAGTCAACCTCGAAAGTCCATGGTGTTTTTATTTTTGCTATTTCTAAAATATCTCAAATAACTGTAATACACAGAGAAATAATCATAGGCTTGGGCTAGAAAGATGTTGAAGGAACAATTGCAAAATAAATGGTTTTTCCCAATATAAGTGAATTTACCCTCTCACCCCCCAAAAGGAACACAGCAGGAAGCATCACAGAACGTTGGAGAAATATAACAGATTACTTAGTAGTGCATCTCAGTTTTTAGATGACACATCTGAAGCCCAGATATTTAAGGGAAAAGTTAGGATAGAAAGTCTCGAATAGAAGGAAAGGCAAACTAAATGAAATTGTCATGAATTGTTCCATAGGCTTGGGGTGGATCAACATTCTCACAGCTCTTATTTTTCAAAAAAACTGCTTTATCTCCTGCCTGTTTAATATTAGGAATTTCAATGTCTTCCTCCTCTTCTATGTAATTGTTTCAGAATCATAAGGAAATTTTTCAGTCTTCAAGGGTTTCAGCACAATTGAAAAGGACTGGAGTCTTGAGAGTCGACATTGTCACTGTTTCTCATAGCTAAAGTGTGTCACGGTTGATGACTGGTAATTTACAGACTGGTGGATGGTGTTAGTCTACTGGGCTGGTGGTGTCTATGCTAGCTCAGGTTTCTGCAGAGGCCACAGTTTTTGAAGGAGAAGGATACTCCCACCCCCTAGTGCAAATGTTATCTTTCCTTGTGTAATCAGAATCACAGCTCTTAGTGATCATCTTCACAATTCAAATTTATGCAGCCGGCCCCAGACTCAAAATACTTGGTCAGGAATCATGTCTGTGTCTTCTCCCTCTCACTCCTAGAAAAATCATCTACTTCCCCTTCTAGTGACTACCTTTCCCATGGGTAGAGTAAGTTGTCTTTTTTTTTTTTTTTTTTAAGTTTTTTTTTTTTTTTTTTTTTTTAAGATTTATTTATTTATTTTATTATAATTATTTTTATTATTTATGCCCCCTCCCCACATGGTTGTCTCGTCTCTCTGCTCACTGGTTGCTCGCCTTCTCCAGGAAGCACCGGAAACCGAACCTGGGTCCTCCCACCTGGAAGGCAAGTGTTGAATGGCCTGAGCCACATCTGCTCCCCGCGAGCTGCAGCATCTGCTGGTTTGGGGCATATGCTCGTTTAGGCATCTGCTCGTTGTGGCAGGTGTGGTGCCTGCTCCTCTTCTTTAAGAGGCACTGGGACCTGAACCCAGGACCTCCCATGTGGTAGGAAGGTGCCCAACTGGTTGAGCCTCATCCACTTCCCGTAAGTTGTCTTTTAAATTCTCAAAACTCATAGGGCCTTGTTCCATTCCTTTCTTTGGACAATTGGATGGCTTATGGTTTACTCAAACCAAACCTACTAATTAAGGAAGGCGCCTCTCAAAAATTCCAAGCAATTTTTGTGTCAGATTATAATGTGAAAAATATGGCATTTCTCTAGCATAAGAAGGTGGAAAAGGGTAACAACAACCTATAAAAAAATTATTCTTCAGCAGTGAATCCCCTGGTAGGTCATTCACAATATAACTTTTTGTAATTCCTATAATTCTACTAGCTGCTTTAAAATAGTATCTTACTTAAAAGTTTCCACTCCACAGGGCACAAAACCTAAAATCAGAGAAATGGATACTGTGGGAGATTGAATTATGTACCCCAATTTAGACATGTTCTTAATTTTAATCTGCATTCCTGTCATTTTCAGTTAAAATGTGGCTATCTGAAACAGGGTGGGCCTTAATCTGGACCACTGGGTCCTTTATATGCAGAAGAAATTCAGTTATAGAGAGAAAGCCACAGGAAGAAGCCAGAAGTGGGAAGTTATTAGGAAGTTAGCCAGAACCCAGACCAGAAAGGAGAGGACAACACTATGTGACCTGAGGCAGGACTTCAAGCCAAAGAATGCCAAAGATTGTAGCAAGCCAGCACAGGAGTACTACCGATCCTGGAGGGGAGCAAGCCTTCTAGCATTTGAAATCATGAGACAATAAATTCCCATTGTTTAAGTTAACCCATTTTGTGGTATTTGTTTAGCAGTCTGGAAAACTAAGTCAGATACTTATTCAAGAACACAAACCTACTAATATGGATGAGCCAGGATTTCAACTGTTTGAGGTCTAAGCCATGCTCTTCCCATTATTCTGCTGAATGTGCCCTTAATGGTGCTAGAGGCCAGAAAAGAAATCCATCTCATGGTCCTTAAAGAGTTTGCATTAATGATGGGAGGTGGAGGGGAGCACAAGGGAAATGCCAAACCTACAAATATAATAAGGTGGCAATTAATATAGGATAGCACATAGAACAATAGTAAATTAAATTTAACCAAGTGTCTGAGATATTGGGAAGACTTCTTAAAAGAGCTGAATTCAACTCAACAATCTTTATTAATCTTTATATAGCTACCATTGACTGACAGATTTCTGCCTGCCAAATTCCTTTAAAGGGAAAAGCAATTTACCTATTGTGTTAGATTAGACGGATTGGCTTCCTCAACCCCAACCCCTACTCTCATTTAGTCTATCTTCCTACCCTTTAAAGTTGAGAAAGATAAAATTTGTCAGCCTGGTTTCTATGTGGAACCTAATTTTGACCAAGCAAATGCACCATGTAAGACTTGAAAAGAGGAAGTTGGCATTATGAAAGGACAATGACAGCAAGGAGACTGAATCTGTTGAGGCAGTTGGGTGGTGTGGGTATCATCATAGCACAGAAGTGACTGTGGATTTTTCTTAAACAGTCCTGTTTTGCTGAAAGCCTTTTCTCCTGACTTCAATCCTTCAGGCTCCGGCATCTAGGATCTGGGCTATCAGAAACGCTGTAAATTATTTGCAATAAATTCTTTTCTGCCTCAGCTAGCTGCAGGAGATCCTGGCATTTGACACTAAGAAACTAGGATGATATACCAATCAGTAAAAGAATAGTTTTAGAAACAGACATTAAGAAAATGAGAGTTGAGATTTCTTATCTGACCTGATTGGATTGAAGGTAGGGGGATCTAGTTAGCAGTAGAGGTTGGAATGCTGGTCACCTATAACACCTAGTGGTGAAAGGGTAATTAAATAATTGTCTTGGTCCTTGGGAAAGATATACCTATTGAAGGCAAAGGCCACACTTGAAGGGTGCGAGAACTGTAATGATAGTGAGATGGACTACTGCTTCCAGCTGTGCTGGAGAGCATAAAGAAAGAAAATGAGGGAATCAAATTTTAAAACCCTGGTTCAAAAAAAGGCAAGAGAACCAGACAGTTTCTGGTTCTCTGCCCTCAAAATAACCTTGTTGTGGCAGTTTGGCATTGTTTATGAATTCCAAAAATAGAAATTGGATTGTGTTTGTAAATTGGTCTGTTCTTCTGGGCCTATTAGATTGTATTAAATTAAGAGGTTTCACTTTTACTTGATTAAATTATGACTAGGTGTTTGATTCAGCCATCAGTAGGACATTGAGTCCCCACCCCCTTGGTGGGCAGAGACTCACAGAGAAAATACATGGAGAAGAAGAACACAGAAGCAGATACGCAGGAAGAGAGAATGCTCCATAGACATGCTCTGAAAAGAGACAAGCTTGATAGTCTACAGCTGACTTAGTGGAGAGACCAGAGCAGCTGAGCCTGAAGGAAATGAGCCCTGGGGAGAGTGATGAGCCTTAAGCCAGCCTACAGCTGAAATTGGAAGAACCTGGGGCCACAGAGCTTTAAGAGGAAGGAGGACGGCTGAACTCTGACAGTCATCACCCACGATTTTGCTCCAACACGCGGCAACAGACTTTGGGGAGGGAAGTAACTTATGCTTTATGGCCTTGTGACTGTAAGCTTCTACTCCAAATAAATACCCTTTATAAAAGCCAACAGATTTCTGGTATTTTGCATCAGCACCCCTTTGGCTGACTAATACACTTCTTTTCCTTTTAGATGCTGGATATATGTAATTAACAGTCAAATCCACAGACTGATGCTGAGAGGTGATAAAATAAAACAGGCAGAATTCAGAGCCTTCCCGGGACTTGAGCAAAAATATAAGAATATTGATTAGGGAAAAGTTATATGTAGAAACTTCTAATTATATATTTGAGATGACTTAGTTGATTTTGAATATTCTGGACCCCCCAAATTTTACTGAGTCTTCCTAGGCAGCACTAGTGCCACTTTTTTCCTTGGCTGATTTTTCATTTTTTTCTTACTGCCTTTTTTGAAGGAGTTTTAATAACCTATTTGGCAAGGGAATGCCTATTCTCTCCATATATGACCTCGCCATCTATATAACTACAGACTTATCCTACTTTGATCCAAAGGACCAAATAGACTCAAGTCTAGGAGGAGAAAGTGTTTTTCAATTTATTTTGGCAAATACCTGAAATTAGTTGCCTGAAATCTTGATATGGGAGTGGCTTATGTTACATGAAGCTCAGATGCCAGAAATTCCATAGGTTTACAGAAAAATAAATACAGAAGCTTATAGAAGTTTAAAAAAAAGTGGCATGGGCTTATCAAGTTCCAATGGCTCACCTATCTTTAAATAGTTCCACAAAGATGATGATGAAAACCTTTAATTTACCCTAACATTGAGAAATATTCTGGTCAGGGATGCAATAATATCTTTGTAAATTTCTGTAGTGAAGAGACTCCTCAATAAGGTAGGAGAATAGGTTGAAGATGCTGCCATTGAACTGGGCTTTCTGACTGCAGTGGGTTTGATGGTGTCCTGGAGTGAGAGAGAAGAATAACAACCAAGATTAGGAGTGGTACCTGAATAAGCACCCAGGCTGGAGCGATAATCAAATGGCATGTTGGGGATTAAATCATGTATCCCCCAAACACATGTTCATTTCTTTTATTTTTATTTTTTTAGGAGGTACCAGGGATTGAACACAGGATCTCGTACATGGGAAGCAGGAGCTCAACCACTGAGCTATGTCTGCTCCCCAATGAGAGTTGTGTTTTTTCATTTGTTTGTTTTTGTTTTGTTTTTAGGAGGCAATGGGGATCAAACCTGGGACCTCATATATTGGGAAGCAGGCACTCAACCACTTCAGCTACATCCGCTCCCCCATGTTCACTTTTTAATCCATGCTCTTGTGGGTGTGAACCCATCTGTAAATAGGACCTTTGAACATGTAATTATTATTTAAGGTGTGGCCAAACTGAATCCACCTGTTTCTTCATCTGTGTGATTGGACGCCTCATAAAGAGAGGCGATGGAAGCACAGTCAGAGGAGCTAGTAGTCAGCGGAATCCAAAAGAGCAGACATGAAGAGAGAAAGAGGGAGGGGTGGCCACATGATGGAGGATTGCCATCACTGGACTATTGCCGACCCCGGGAGAAAGCATGGCCATCTTGGCTTTGGACTTGTAGCTTTCCAAACTGTGAGACAACAAATTCCTGTTGCTTAAGTAGACAATTGTGAGGTATTTGTCACAGTAGCCCTGGCAGTTCTGAAGGTGTGGCAAACAGGTATCTTTGACAGTGGTTACTGATCAGTGGGTCCCTGGGACTGAATTAGACAGACAATGCATTAAAGTTCTGCTTGAACTTTATATGAGAAAACTCTAAGTCTGAAAAATGGTGGCCTGACATAGCAACCACAATTGTAAATCATGACTCTATTCCAAAACTTGACTGAGCTCTGGATCCCAGTAGCCCTGGAATGAAAGGTAGACTAGGTTCCTGAGAAAAAAAAATGATCCTGAAATAATATCACAGATAAATTATGCAAATCTTCTTCCTAGCCTTCCACAAAGCTACCAGTGGAACATTTATCAGAGTAGCTTTTTCAGGGAGAGTGAAATCCTCAGTTTTAGAGAGTATATGTACTATCTTAGCTAATGCTTTTCTCGGGGACTCAGACCACTGCTGTGAAGTACAGTTTAGCGTAGGGAATTATAGAATTCAAGTCATAAATAGAGTTTTGACTCAAGGGCATTTTACAATGGCCCAGTGGATTCTACAACCAATTATTGTGGCATGTGGCTATTTTCCAGTTTCTGAGTATATGCTTAGTTATGTTCTCAAAAATAGCAGAAATCCCACCCTGGTCCTCTGGACCTATGAAGTGAAGGCTATTATAAAAATAATATTCAAATAGAAGTCCCTAAGAGCCCCTCTCCTTACCAAATTAGTGAATCAAAGCAATGTTTTATCTTTGGTATAATTGAAGAGATTAGTAACATGATCAAGTACAGGAGAATGACAATAATTTGTTGTATGTTTAATCAGATGAAAACAGCAATTACAGGTGATATTCCAAATGTAATTTCTTTACAGGAACAAATAAACAAAGCGCCTTTAAATTGTTATTCAGTAATTAAATGGTCAAACTATTTTCCCCAAGAAACTGAGGTCCAGAGAAGCAATTTGGTCCTACCTGGTGGCAAGAAGAGTATACTTCATTATCTTGTCTCAGGGTGTTTGCAAGGCCCTCACCTTTTTGCCATTATTGGGTTCACAGATACTTTGATGAGCTTTTCATCCTATAGAGCATCATGCTGACTCACTAATATGCTGATGGGACAATGAGCAGTAAGTAGTGGAGCCCTAGTGTGTTGATAAGATACATAGATAAGGGAATGAGATAAGCCCAATGAAAATTCCAGACTCAGCCACCTCAGTACAGAGTTTCTTGTTTTGTTTTTGTTGGAGGGGGTCATGTGGATTTGGGACATGTTGGGATAGTTTGTATAAAAGGAAGACACAATGCTGTGCCTTCTAAGCCATTACACTGAGAAAAAAATATCTCCATACTTAGTAAATTGTTTTTGGAAGTTGAAGGAATATATGATAATAAAATGCATTTAGGAGTCCACCTTCAACTCCTTTATCAAATAACCCAGTTTATAGGGGGTGGGTTCAAAGCAAGAGAACAGTCCCCTGGTAGTTTAGGCAGCAGTTCAAGCTGCTATGCTATTTAGCCTTTGCAACTGTGTTGGTCAAATAAGTGGCAGATCAAGACACTGCTGTGGAGCCTGAAACAATATATATATTTATATATATCTCCTACTAGTTCTGCTTCTCTGGTTGAACTCTGACTGATACAATGGGCTACCTGCCATGAACTGGTATGACAAAGTTTAGTATGTTGAGTTGATCAGCATGACACTATAATCAATGGGAAATGAAATATACAGGATTGGGCCTAAGAATTTCCAGAAGGCCCCCAAAAGTTGCATGAGCAGGGAACTAACATTGCCAATGTGTCCACTTCTTGGTTGGACTGTCACTCCTGCCCAAATTATAACCTTATAGAGTTCCTCCATTCTGAACTGATTGAGAAGAAAAAATATATTAAGCAATATTTACAGGCAATTCTGCCTAATATATTGGCACCAGCCAATGGTGGATTGTCTCACTCTTATGGTCCCACTCTGGAATAGCCCTTAACAACAGTTTAGATGGTAATTCTCTTATTGGGAAAAAATTAAGAACTAAATCTGATTACCACTTTTGTTTAAAAGGAGAGACTGTCGATGATACAGATGCACATCAATTCCATAGGCAGGTATGGATAATGGTTCGGAGAGATGGTCAGGGACTTGGAACTAAAGAAAAGATTGGAGGACTGTTGATAAGAAGGTTTTGGTAAGATATATGTGGTTGGATTTGTGCAGGTTGTCCAGAATGCGATTAGATTTGTGCCCCAGATGGATGCATCCTCTGATTATCTGGCACTCTGCAATCATGTGGATAAGATAATTGTCTCTGTTGGTATTATCTGGCCTCTATTCCCCATCACTCTATATTTGCACAGTGGACTCATGAATAAAGATGGCCACGGTGACAGCAAGGGAAGTTAACCATAGGCTCAAAACCATGGATTGTTCACCAGGCTGGTCAGGCAACTGCCACTGCTGAGTCCTCCATCTGCCAGCAGCAGAAATTAATGCTATATCGCAAGAGCATCACACACCCCAAGGCACTAACTGCCAACTCATGGTAGGTCAATTACAAGAGACCCCTTTATTCATGGAAGAGACAATGATTTATTCTTACTGGAATAAGTATTAATTTTTGCACTTTGCAAGGATATGAATTTGCCTTCCCTGCATTTTCTATGTTATCACTCACCCTGTGGATTTAACAGATGCCCTAATTACTGTCACTGTGCCCCTCTCCCCCCACAACATTGCTTCTGACCAATAAACCATTTTACAATTTACTACAACACAGGATCTGCTTTCTCTAGGATTCAGACAAAATAAGAACTAGAAGATACATGAATTGAAAGAGGGTTGGAGGGACCTCAGAGCCAAGAATGTGATTTCTACAACTCAAAGTCTTTGACTACTAAAAAAGTATATCTATGGGCTTGAGTTTACTTTTCCCTGAAGTCTGTAAAATAGTAAATAATTCATGGGGTTGTTGTAAGGATTAAACACCATAGCATATGTTAATAAATTCAGAATATGGAGATAATTTGGAATAATCTAAAACAGTGAGTTATAAGAATTCATTTTCTTCTCAACACTCTACAAAGTACTGAGAGAATTTTTTTCTATTTGGTTCTTATTGTGTTTATCGTTAACACATATTAATCACTCTCCTAATATTTCCAATCTTTGTGATTGGATTCAGAAACAGAAATATAAACATTCTTTGTGTATAAAGAAAAGATATATATATATATATATATATATTCCGCCTCTTTTATCTTTCTTCCACTTCTTTATTTCTACCTAAAATGTATTTATGGAACTGATAAATCCATGATATGAATACAAATGAGGTTATATTAATGCTAATAATTTAGATTTCATTGCCTTCTGTCTCACCTGCATAGTGCAATACCTCCATGCCCCTGGTCCCCTATGCTGCCTCCCATCCATCCACTGCCTCCTATAAACTTTAGAGTCTCATGCGATTGTATCTGGAATTCACTGCAGACTTCTCACATGAGCTTGCACGTTCTTTACTCTGGGTCCCCTTCTTGATATCCCTGAATCCAACAGCCTCACAGCTACCACTGCTGGACAAACTGACCGTTCTGACATCACAATATCCCTGCCAGCATTTTCAAGATATCCCTAATGTGCTAGACCTTATTAGTGCTAAAGTCAAGCTTTTTTTTTTTTTAGCTTACAATCTTCACTAAGCCATGACCATGCCTTAAGGCAACAGAGGGAAAAACATTCATCTTCCCCACATTGTACATTGTCACCAGGGCCACAAAGAGAACTGAGTTTGCCCCTGCATAGCTCAGTGTTCCTCATGGAAATCAATCTTTTGTGTCTCTTCTACCTGTAGCCACTCTCTCCACTGGTCTCAGTCAAAATCCTGCTCTATCCTTCTCTATACTCTGCAGCCCAGTCCCTACCTTGGAAGATCCTTCTCTGCATGTAAATGAACTCATACTGTGCCAATACATATTTGAATTCTTATGGAGGGGTACATTTTAAGAGTTCCAACTGTAACATATTAATATAGATTGGACAGGTAGACAGATAGATGATAGATTTGTCTAAACACGCTTGTGCCTGAGAAGCATAGGTGTGTAAGAAATGTATCTATGACTTAATTTCTCTTTTGAGAAACTTGGTTTTGGCCAATTCAGCGTGATACCAATCTTACGCAAGGTAATTTTTAAAAAAAAATTCGAATTCTCATCTCCACCTGCTCCACCTGAGGACACATTTAAATTTTTGAGAGAGGGACATCTCAAGTACTGGAGTAAAAGTGGTGTCTGGTCACAGGGCGCTGTTGTTTATTCCCAACAGTATTGTCTGAGGCATCCAAGTTCCTTCTCAGTTTATAATTAATATAATCTATGCTGATCATGCAAATGTTCTCTTAACCATGTTCTCTAACCATGAGGCTCAATTTTTTGCTTCTTTCTAGGGCCTGGTGAAATATTTGTCTATTCTAGTGAACAAGTCTCAGCCTTTAAAGAACTTGCGGTGCTTTAGGCACTCCATACCTACCGTCTCATGGTGATTTCCTCTCATCCACTCTTGAAGCATGATGGACTGAGAGGGACTTCCTTACAAAGCTTTCCCAGCTAC
The DNA here is from genome assembly GCA_029593785.1 of Cabassous unicinctus. Taxonomy (NCBI): domain Eukaryota; kingdom Metazoa; phylum Chordata; class Mammalia; order Cingulata; family Chlamyphoridae; genus Cabassous; species Cabassous unicinctus. The sequence goes on along the minus strand of JAQZBX010000051.1, from coordinate 43,203 downwards.
TGGAATTCTATTGAGCAAGTGAAGCACAGGCTTTCTTGCTCTGCCTGCCGAAACATACCTGGGGTCCATTAGCTCCCTCTCCCTGGCTATATGTATACAGGATAAGACCCTTTTACAGGCCTTCCCAGTGCCAAAGTCTCTTTACTCCCTCTGCCTCTCCTTTCCTCCTTTGCCCTTTGCCCTTACTCCATGGAATCCTTATCTAGTCCAAGGATAGGGCAAAGTGGCTCCTGTTCTATTTTTCACGAAGCTATTTTTTAATGGCTCAAATCTTAGTCCTTCAAGTGTTAGAGTCTCCAAACTCAAAGTCTGGACATCAACTCAAATGCTATTCCTCTTCTTGTATTTCAAATATCTATTTTGAAACCTTGAGAGTGAAGCATTAATTTTGTTTTCCCTGTTTTGTTTTGTGACCTCTCTTTGCTGAGATGTTTTGGTAGAAAATTCCAGCAAAATAAATGGGAATGGGCAAAAGATTACAAAAATAAATGAGGGAGAAAACACACACACACATGCATACATTTACAAAATCTCTATTATGTCACACTATAGCAGAGGTTCTTAACAAGGGGTCCATGAGCTTGAATTGAAATTAAAAAACATTATTCTTGTGGTGATGTGTTGGTGTGGGTGTGATACATTTATCAACTAATACACAGTATAGCATGGACTTAGTAAGGGGTCCATGGTTTTCACCTGACTGGCAAAGGGGTCCAGGGAACAAAAAAGGTTAAGAACCCCTGCAGTATAGGGACATAGATACTTAGGTAAATAGAGAGATGTCAAAACATGGATTTATAAATAGAAGCATTTATTCATATTTAACAAATACTTGCAGTGAGGTACTGGGAAATAGACTTCTCAAGAAGATTAAATTGAAATGTTTCTAGCAGTTTCTATAGATAAAGAAAGCAAGCCACCTTAAATATACCTTTGTGTTTTGTTCTAGGATAGCCATCAGAATTCCCCTATAGTCACTCAAATGGACTGCAAATAATTTGTTCATTGTTCATAGTGAAGACTCCACATGGTGGTTTAATATCAAGTGCAAATCTTTCAGACTGGAATGCTAACTACTCTTTTTGTGGATATAAAGGACATCTCAAGTATAAAAGATGGACTCCTATGTGGGGAGAGGCTTTTTGATTCTCTACGTGGGTGTTGGAAAGCAGGGCTTTCATCTCTCCTATGGAGGTAATTTGAGAACAAAGCAGAGGCCTCACATATGAAGTTGAGGGTCTGTGTGATCTATTATTAAATGTGGAGAAAATGTGCAGTTAATCCAGGACAAAAGATAACACTTTGTATTAGTCATGTCGTGAGAGAATGAACAATATACAGGAGCTCAGAGAAAATAGCAGTTTAAGGGCACAGTCAACTGATGAAGAGGACAAGAGGCTAGTTTAACATATGGAGTATGTTAGCATCCCTTGAGGAGTCTCGGAAATAACAGGGAAACATTGATGGAGGGTTTGGGTCTATCAGACTTGTCAGTTTGCCCAAGATTCTTTTTTAGCACTTAATGTCCCTCTTTCTAAGAAAACCCTCAGTCCCAGACAGACAGAGCTCATTGGTCTCCCTGTGTCCTGCAGATCTGATGATTTACTTGCTCAGGGTTGGGGCTCCCAGCTGACTCCATGATCAGCCAGAACTGAGGACTACTGAGGTATAATGGGCAGCCAGATGAGTAGACTTGGAGCTGGATTGATAAGGCCCTTGAATTTTAGGTTAACGAGTCTATGCATTATTATTTGGGTAATCAGCAATACTTTAGAAAATTAAGTTAATATGTGGTCAACTCAGGCATGATAGATTAGAGGGAAGTTGGAAGCAAGTGGACCTTTGTTAGTATGGTGCAGGAATATTCAACATCTTCAAAAGGGAGAAGTATGATGAAAGAATTTGTACAAAGAGTGGGAAGTGTAATATAGATTATCTTTTCCTTTTTTACTTCTTGCAAATTGGGACCTGGGGCATGAAAAAAATCATGTTATCATAATGTTCTTTAACTTTAGGTTATGTTACAGGAGGCCCAGGTAAGTGGCAAAGAGAAAGTCTTCCGCGGTTTTCCATGGCCTGACCTTGCATTGTGATGCCGTAAAAATGTACAAACCAAAAAAAAAACAAAAAAAAAAACTTCGCATGATCTGCTTTTGCCAATGATCCTTGGAAGGCAAAGATTTATTTACTTTATATATGTATATTGGAGGTAGTTGACAGGTGAGAATATTTGAAAAAGCCATCTGGTTGTGTAGGCATCAGGCGACAGTGGCAATTTTGAGGTGTATTTCTGAGCCAGAAAATATATACTCAAACATTCAGAAATACACAGTTATACAGTAATCTCCACATATGCACAATTACACACACACACACACACACACACACACACACACATGCACTTAAATTTACATGCATCTACTCTCACACATGTTCTCACACATAGTCATATACTCACACATAAATGCACTCATACATACATCTAGTTTTTATTTTTAAAAAATCACACCAGAGGTGAGAAAAGAAGGGAAAATAGAAGAATCAAAGAATTGTTGAATTTGTAAGAAACTCTTTGGAGGAAGGTATTGATTTATCATCAGGTAAATAGTTTTATGTCCCATAAAATCCTGTAGACCCTACAGCAATTACCGAGGAAGTTCTTGTCTAATGGTTCCTTGGAGGTGGCAGGTAACAAGATATCAAATCCTATGATCAAAGGGGATATCTAACCCTTTAATAGCTAATCACCTTGTGACATGACTGACTCTCCAGGTTCCTCTGCTAAAGAGAAAATTATCAGTTCTAGCCTCTGGCAGAGACTGTCCTGCCTTTAAGGGAGGGACAAAAGGTTACGAACAGAAAGGAGAGAGAAAGACATTTGGTTCAATGGGCCTTGTGAGCAAATGAATGATTCCAGTGTGGGAGTGAAAACAGGAGAGAAAGAATTTATGCATAGGGATATACATATGAACACAGTTTTATCTATATGCATAGATATGGATATAAGTACGGATATAGATACAGATACAAATATAGATTTAGACATATTTAGGAAAAACGCAGAGGAAAAGGCAAGATGCCAGGTTGTGGTCTGTGGCAGGTTTAACTGTATTTTAGGGGTGGAGTATGCAGTTTTATCTGGGGAATTTGGAGAGTTAAGAATAGTCTTAGGTGAATTATAAAACAAGGTAACTATTTTATAAGGTTGCTTTAGAGATTCTTGTTTTACATAGAGAAGAAACCAATACCCAGAGAGGTGAGAAATGGTCATACCCAGTCTAACCACGAATCCAATAATCCATCATAAGAATGGTACAAAAGAAAGAGGAGAAAAATGCCCCCCACAAAGCTAAGGCTAAGGACTGGTGGGTTATAATCAAAGTACAAATAAAGAGTGACTCAGAGAGGCCAAGACTGCTGGAAGGAGGGGAAGGAAGAGGAGTTTTTTATTCATAGCCAGTTTTGGGGAAAAAAAGATCCAAAACTCTAGGACATACTTTTAGCCCATTAGGGTCTTCCTCATCTTATCACGGAGAGGTGGAACTGCTGTTCCCCCCATGGGTTTGCTGATAGAGTGGAGTGACGAGAGGCCCGAGCACTTCTAGAATGGCTAGAATGTCTTTTTTCCTTTCTCCCGTTATTGGTGTTAATAGCTAACTGACTTCTCATCGGAGAGAGTTGTGCATGTACACCTGTTGCGAATGTCCATGACTCCCCTCTTCCTGGAGTTCATTTTAGGGCCGGCAGCTTGGAAAGAGGCCCATAAACATTGTACATATTGTTGAAATTGGTATAATTTACAGGATTCTGGGAAAGTCACACCTCTAAAGTAAGTTAGTGCAGTAGTGCTGCATTGGGATGATCCTCCTCTCTGTCCCTTTTCTCCAGGACCAGCTTTTGTAAATACATCTGACTGATCTCTGGCATCTTTCCTTTCAGTGCCATCTCTTACCTCACTCCTGTCCAAGATCTCAGCGTTGTGATTCTCTCATGACCCCTCTCCCTAAACTCCTGTTTTTAAAAATCATTGTTCTGTTTTCTGTCACCTTAGAGAAGATTTGATAATGAATCTGCATTAGAATGTTGGTGAATAATAATTGTAGTATGCTGTTTTCCCCCCTCTCCTGCTTACTGGGATCTTGCATGCTGCCTATTTTAAGACAAACAGCGGACTCTCCAAGAATGGAATTTTGTATAACATGGAAGTCTAATACAGTAGATATTTTTAGGCAAGAGGGTATCTGAGAACTCAGTAAATCACACCACTTTTGATGATATGTACCTTGTTTATTTACCTTCTCCAAGATGTCTTAAATAAGCACTGCCTCTCCCTACCTGCTCTCATACCTACTTCATGGCAGAACACACGGGTGTTTTATAACCACTGAGCCTTTAGGAGCCCTCCCCAATGATATAATTATACAGCATTTCTTCTATCTGAACTTAGGGCTGGCCTTGCCTCTTGTCCCTCTTGAGTTTCTATCTCTCTTTTTCTTATTTTCCAAAAAGTGGCTAATTTAGTGTCCTTGGCTGCTCAAGTAAACACCATGTTAGACCAAACAATGGGAGTTTATTAGCTCATGATTTTAGGCTAGGAAAAAGTCCAAATCAAGGCATAATTAAAGTGATGTTCTCTTCCCAAAGACTGGCATTCCTGGGCTGGTTGCTGGTGATCCTTGGTCCTGGGATCCTCTGTCACATGGCAATGCACATGTTGGCCTCTCCTAGTCTTTCCCTTCTCTTCTGGGTTCTGTTGACCTTCAGCTCTTGCTTCCTGTGGCTTTCTCACTCTGTCTGAATTTCATTCTACTTATAAAGACTCCAGTAATAGAAATAACACACATCCTGATTGAAGTGGGCTACACCTTAACTGAAGTAACCTCATCTAACGGTCCCGCTTACAATGAGTTCAAACCTACAGGAATGGATTAAGTTTAAGAACATGTTTCTCTGGGGTATAGATCTCCAAACTACCATAGTGGCATAAGGAAAGGAGCAACACTAGAACTACTCAGTAGAAATGAGTGACCCCAGCCCATTTGCTTCCTCTGCTACAGTGAAAGGGTGACTTGTCCACGTCACACAGTATAAGAGGGGCAACTTTAGACTAAGGTTTCTGGGTCACTCATGACCAGTTGCAGCCCCCTCCTTAGACTTCTGTACCATGCCGAGCACCATTTGAGCTCTCAAGCAGCAGCAGGAGAAGCAGAAGACACAGACTGTCTCTTAGAGGAGGTATAATTTAGGATTGATTGGATGGGAAAGGATGTTCTGTCCCACTTGTGTCTTTCTATAATGTGGTCCACATTGGTTGAAATTCCAGTCAATAGTGTCATCAGAATAAGCCCAATGCACAGGTGATGTAGAAAGACATCCAAATGGAGTGGTTCCTGAGCATACTCTTATAGTAATAATATTGCAAATAATAAATCTCATTTATTAAACACTTCATATATGTATGTGTGTAATCCTCAGAAAATCCTTTAACAGTGAGTTGTACTTATACTCATTCACAGATGAAAACACTGAAGATTAGTGATCTGTCCAGCATCACTCCAAGAACATTGGAGCTAGCATTTGAACCCAGATCTGTTCATTTCAAAGCAAAGCCTATGCCTTTTGTGTTTTCTCTATATTCTCTTGCAAACTGAATCCAGCATCATAAGTTGATCTTAAGACTACTCATCAACTGCAGCTAATACTGAGCTAATCCTCTGCACACAGAGAAGGAAGTAGCTTCTGTGGCAGGCACCATTCCAGGAGTTTTATCTTATAATCACATCAACTCAGTTAGGGATTTATCGTATTACTCCCCATCCCACTTCATAGAGGCAGGAGATGAGGTATAATTAGTTAAAGAGTTTCCAAGTTAATATAGCTGTTTATGATAGAAATGATAGTAAATATTTATTAAGGCTTACTATGTGCTAGGCCCAATGCTAACTTGCTAACTTCTTCATATTACCAAGCCAGCAAGAGGACTGAGAGCTGAGTCAGTTTGCTCTGGTTAAAGGGCCATGTGAAAATCCAAATATTTCCTATATGAGAAACATGTCCTTGCTAACACAACAGTAGTGATCTATATATCAAAATGCTCAGCAAAGGAGAGGCCATCTAAGACTGAGGGAGAAGTACACTGAAACTCAATCATTCCAAGATAAAGAAAGAAGAAACATTTTAAAATTACTGACATGTTTGCTAATTTAAATATTTATTGATTTGAGCAAGCTATAAATATTCAATGAGCTGTTTTGTATTTGTGTTTATAGAAGACTCAGCTATTGGTGAAGGGAATTTATATGGCACCAAAACGATCTTTGCTTGTGGGGTACTTCCTCAGGGGATTGTGTTTTCCTGGGATTTTAAATGACCTGATTTCTTTCCTTGGTCTCCTCTCATGATGGTATAAATGCATTTCCATTGATAACTCATTGGGGATTCATACTGGTCCCTGCATTTATCAAGACAGGTGTTCAATGGTACAATAGAACCAAGCATACTTGGAAGAAAATACACACATACACAAAAACAAAATGGATTGCATGAGTAAATAATTTTGGGAGGCATTGCATATTATATTCTCCCTCCTTCTTGGGGATTTATAATATACATTAGTACATTAAAAACCTGAGAAGTCCTGTGGAAATAAAAACAATTTCGGCTCTCTCTGTCTAGAGGAGTCCACACCAAATCTTGGTGTGTATTTCCATCATTTTCTCCCATTTCTCAGCAAGCTCTGTTCTTTGCCCCCATTTCCCAATAAATTATTTTTACTGTCCTAACGAAAAATAAATAAATAAATAAAAGAAAAAGAAAAAGAAAAAAAAAACAGTTTTCCAATTTTATTTCATCTTAAGATCCTTTGAATTTTCCCGTTGGGAGAAACTTCCAGTCTATGATACAGAGGCTTCCAAGCCCACATTTCTCTTCAACAAACCATGGTTCTCTCTCAGGCATCTGATGATTATTTCTACAGGTTTATTCTTTACCAAAAGTTTTGACCTATTTCTGGCCAAGAACCTACATATGCTTACATTTGCTTTCACAGAGTTCACGTGTATCAGTCAGTAAGCTGGTTCTGGGCTTTGGGTCTAATGTTGAAAAGTCTGTTTACATGGCTTTTTCTTGGACATTTTTGCCAACCCCCTCATTTAATGCCTTATTTTGGGCTGGTTATTTACCTTCTCTCACTTATTCTTCAGCTTCTACTTATTTGGAAGTGAAGCAATCAAGTTCTATTATTTTAGTGAATAGGTATACAATTTTAACATGCAGCTATTATTTTAAGAGGCCTTAAAATTAATCAATATTCTTGTCCTGAACTCTAAAGGAAGCTTGGATTTTTATTCTAATGTTGTTTTTGTCCAGAATTTTCTTTCATCTTAGCATGTACCTCCAAATTTATCACTTTTATTATTATTTTATAAAGCCTATATTTTTTTTATAATTACCCACATAATTAGTCATTTCTTTGCTCCTCTTTGCTTCTTGCATTTTAATTCTTTCTTCTATGTTTAACTTCCTTCTTAGAATACAGTTTTATAAGTTATATCAGTGAAAAATTTTTGATGCTAACTATTAATTTTCCCCTGATAAATTTATATTAACAGCTATTTTCTCTCAATGTTTCAAATATGATTTTTGTTGTCTTATGAAATCTATGATGGCTGTAAAGATATCCACTATCAATGTAATAGTAATTCCTTTCCAGAAAAATCCTATGGCTGGCAGAGTGGTAAGATGGCTTCCAAAATTCCCACTCCCCTAGAGTACTCTTCCTGAAGAAGACCCTTCCCTTGAGTTGGACAGGAACTCTGAATATGATGGGATAACATTCTTTTGATTACATTACTGTTATATGACAAAGGTGAAGGAATTTTGCAGATGTAATTAAGGTCCCAAATGAGTTGATTTTAAGGTCATCGAAGGGGTGAGAATGACTTAAAAAGGTAAAAGCTCTTAGAAGAGGGCTGGGCCCTTCCTGAAGAAAGAAACATTCTTTTGCTGGCCTTAAAGAAGCAAAGAAGTCATGTCGTCAATTGCTTAGGGTGAGAGGAGCCCCTAGGAGCTTAGGGCTCAGTCCTACAACTGCAAGGAACTGGATTCTGCCAACAACTTGAATGAGTTTGGAAGAGGACCTCAAGCTGCATATGCAAATGCCTTCTGCCTGACAACTTGATTGCTGTCTCTTAAGATCCTGAGCAGAAGATGTAATTAAGCCTTGCACAGCCTCCTGACCCATAGAAACTGTGAAAATAAATGGACAATGTCTTAAGCCAACAAATTGGTACTAATTTGTTAAGCAGCAATAGAAGGCTAATATATTATCTTTCCTCTTTGGTGTCTTTGAAAATCTCCTCTTTTTCAGTGGTGCATTGCACTTTCACCAAAGCATGCTTAGTTTTATTTATCTTCCTTGAAACATACTGTGTTTCCTGAATCAGCATTTTTATTTTCCATAAATTCTGAAAAGTTCTCAGCCATTTCTATTTGAATATGTTACTCTTTTTCGTTTCTATTCTTTCCTCTGGAAGTCAGAAATAATTTAAACATTATTATATTCTCTGTACTTCTTAACATCATTTTTATTGTCCTCTCTCTATCTTTCTGTGACTTATTCCTGATATATTTTTTAGGTTTAATCTCCAGTTCGCTAACTTTGTCTTCAGCCATGCTAATTAGCTATTTTTTTTTAAAACATCCATTGTTTCTCAAAAAATTTAATGACATTAGTTTTTATTTCCAGAAATTCTTTGTGGTGCTTTTTGAAATATGCCTTATCTATTTAATAGTGGGTTATTTCCCTCATAATTTGCTTCACTCTTTCATTTATCAAATCACCTTAAGCATAATTATTTTATAGTCTGTACCTGAAAATTATATTACCAGTGATTTTTTTTTCGGGTCTAATTTTGTTCTGTATTATTTCTGCTTGCTCATTCATGGCGATTCATTCCTTTATGAGTTTTTAATTTTGTACTTTGAACTTATGTTGGATGATGTTTACCTTAGAAAATCGTGAGTGTTCTAGATTAAGCATGACCTGTTTGGCTTGTCTTTGTTTTTTCTCAGTGTTGTAGGTCCTGAATCATGTACATGCTTGGGTAAAGTCAGGCCTAAGGGTATAATCTCTCAGGAGAAAATGATCGTATTATATTTTCCTTATTAGAGTCTGAAAGACCTTCAAAGTTCATTTACCTTCCTCCTTATATTGAGACTGAATTGTCCATTCTATACATCAAGGATTCTTTGTTTCTTTCAGGATCTTACTTATTTTTCACTTTCTATTCCATACCAGCCTAATGTTTATCTCTTGTCATTTTGAGGCCATTTAATCCCAAACCTCTTGTTTAGTGAGATGGGAAAATGCTGTCAGGCAGTTAAAATCATTGCTTGCCACTCTAGTTGCTGTTCTCCTTCCAAATCTGGCTCTTGGAAACCCCCCAGACTTTTCTGTGTTCTCAGATCTACATTCAAAAATATGCTAGATATATTTTTTCAACATCTCTTGGTAATTTTAGAGCAAACTTGTTTTTTGTTTTTTAATCATCTGTTTTGATATATTGCTGGAAAGAGATTTTTAGAACTATCTTAAAGATCATCTAGACAAATGTAGCATCCAGTGTTTGAATTCTCATACTTCTAGTAATACCACCATATATTGAGAATCGATGTGTACCAGGCAGTTTGCTAAGTGCTTCCATGCATTATTTAACTTAACCTTACAAAAAATTCACTGATTTTTAAGAAATATTTACAGTGCATACAGAAGGAAAATGAGTCTCTGAGAGGTAAAATGACTCGTACGTGTTCACAGGCCAACAAACAAATTGCAAGTCAGATGGCACATCAAGTCTCTTTATTCTTTAGAGCTTGCTTTTTGCTCCTTCATGGTATTTCCTTTCTCTCTATAATTTTGAAACTAAATGGTTACTCAGCTCATTCATAAATATTACTAATAATGCCAAGGTTACAATTTTTTGAAATGACATTTCATGAGGACTGTACTGATAATTAATTTATTATTGAATTATTATGGGTAATTTTTCCTTCTAGTAGGCCAAAACACATCTTTGAGCATTGGTTTTAGTTTATTATACTTTTCACTTCACACCATGTCAGCCCTTAAAGTATTTTATGAATTTAAAATACATACAGGCCAATATTTTATACCTCCTTACTCTTTTTGTTTTGTCAATCATTCCTCATATAAAAATTATATTATTTCCTTACTCTTCCTTCCTGGTCATTCTTCTCTGAATGATAGCTAATTTATCTAACATCACTCTAAAATGTGTCATCAGGTCTGAATAGGATTCTGTAGATATGAGATGAAGAGTGCTATGTGGATTTTGACTGACATTTCCAAAATCTATATTTCTCTTAATCACCATATGGTAGGACTCTTTCAGAAAATTACATTTATCACACTTTATTTTCCCTTTCTCTACATTTGGTCTCTATCTCTATGTTTTCTCCTTACTCACTGAAGCCAGCTCATATTGCAAAGGTCACCATTAAGCTACATGTCTTACAACTAGAGACATTATGTTTCCTATTGGGACATTTTGATCCCTTTGTTAAATAACTCTTTGAATGAATATTGTGCAAAATTATGATGTATTCTATGATGCAAAGCTGTAACAACTTGTTGTTTGGTTATGTTGGAGCAGATGAAGACTTTCATTTGATCTAAAACTTGGCTTTGAGTGTTGCCCAAGAAGGAGGTATAAAGAATGATTCTTGAAGATTCTTGATAATTCAGTGGGTGGGTAATAGTAATGGTGGAGGCCAGTGTGGCCATATATTTGAGGGACATTTGAGTTGAGATAATCAACAAATAGTTTCATACATAATCCTGAAGTTCACAAGAGATGAGAACTGGACTTGGGATTAATCAGTCTATAGAACAAATTACCACAAATTTAGTGGCTTAAAACAACATGAATTTATTTTCTTACAAGTCTGGAGGTAGAGGTTTGAAATCACTATAACTGTACTAAAATCAAGGTGTCAGCAGCCATTCTTTTCTTCTGGAGGCTCCAGAGGAAAATGCATTTCCTTGCTCTTTCCAACTTCTAAAAGCTGACTATATTTCTTAGCTTATGGCTCTTTCCTCCATCTTCAATGCCAGTAGCATCGCAACTTTTCTCCTCTCTGACAGCTCCTCTCTCTCTGACAACCCTGCCTCCCACGAAGTCCTTGTGATTATGTTGGATCTACCCACTTAATCCAGGACAATCTCACTATCTCAAGATACTTCATTTAATTACCCTGCAAAGTCTCTTTTTCCATGTAAGGTAACACATTTCAGGTTTAGGAGATTAGGATGTGGACATCTTTGGGGAGGCATTATTCAGCCTACCATAAAGGGCAGTTGAAATTATGAGACAATAATATCTCACAGGAGAATGTGTAGACTGATAAGAGAAGAGGGAGAAAAAAGAACTTTGGGACAATTTGACCTTTAATGAGCAACAGAAGAAAGGCAATAATAAAGGATCATGAGAAAGAGCAGTAAGGAAGTTGGAGAGAAACCAAGAGACAGGGCTATAACCAAGGCCAAGAGATGAGAGAACTTCAAGAAAGAAAATGTAGTCAAAGTGACTATTGGTTGATGTATTTGGCCACTAACAGGTTCCAGAAAATTCATGAAGAAAAGGGTTTATATGATCAAAATTCTACAATAGGGAGTGGGTGTAGCTCAGCGGTTGAGCACCTGCTTTGTATGTACGAGGTCACGGGTTCAATCCCCGGTACCTCCTAAACAAAACAAAACAAAACAAAAACTCTACAATAGAAGGCAGAGTCATAGATAGCATAGTTTCAGAGAATTAACTTGCAAAAAATTAGACATCTCTGACAGGCTTTTAACTTAGCAACCTGAAGCACCACGGATTCCTTCAAACAACATGTTGTAATGAAAGATTTTTGGTATCACAGGCTGTCTTGTTTAAATTGTAGCTTACTAGCTTTGTGTTCACTTAAATGTTTTAAACATTTCCTCATCTTCCCACCCCTCTTATGTAAACTGAGATAATAATATTTAATTTAACTGTTAGGATTCAAGGGAGAACAATATGAAATGCCGAGCACTCAGTAACTATTCAATAAATGATAGTGCAATGGGCACTGCTATGGAAGTGCTTGCCAACAAATATGTAAAGCACCATAAAAAAAAGCTATTATAATTTCTCAAGGTTTTCTGGGTTTCAAGAAGAGGTGGAGTCAGCAAATGTGCATGCATGCCCTAATAGGTTTTGATCCAGGCCAATGCTTTGTCTTCCAACCAATAGACTAAGGGGTTAGGAACAGAACATCAAATGAGTTGATGTTTTTGTTTTCTCTCATCACCAATGATGTCAACTATTGTCAGGATTCTGGCAGACACAATTTCGGAGCTGCCTTGTCTAATGGCCAAGTCGCACACCTCACTCCAGAATAAATCAGGCTGGAGTCTACCTTCACAGCCTCTTTCCTCACTGCTTCCCATACTGAGGGATATTCTGGCTGCAGTGGGAGAATTCCTGAATGTGCCAGCTTCATGTCTGTCTCTGGACCTTTGTTTCCCTTGTCAGGAATACTTATCCCATCTGACCATCTCTGAAACTCCACACATCCTTTATGGACCAGTTCACATGCTTACTCCTCTAAGAAGGGTTCCCATAGCCCTTATTCAGAGCTGAATATTCCATTCGAAGTGCTTAGCACAGGGCAATGGGCTGCACTTCTGTTCGGCATGAGGTTATTTTAGCTTTGGGTTTCAACTTGAGGTTTGTTAATATGTCTGCACGATATTTCTTTATTTCCGGTTAGAAACTATCTTTTTTAGCAGAGCATGTTTCCCCATGCCAGGCAGAGTGCTAGCGACATGGTCGGACTTCAGTAGTCCATTACCTGACATTTTGTTGTTCAACACATGCTTGTTAAAATAGTAACTTTTCCTGCTAATGGGGAGCATTGATATGAAAACAAAGAGAGTCAAGAACTGCTCTTGTTCAGCTGTAGAATGAGGCAGTTTAGTAATCCAGAGGGTTAATTCATCAGGAGGCTAATGAGAATGGTCTGTATATGCAGATGCATTTTGCAAAAGGCAGAAATAGATCTGTCGTTTCACTCTGTTTTTTCCACGACTTCAGTGGCATTGAGGAAAGCAGGTGAAACTAATTTAATGTTCTATTTAATTCTCTCAGGTATTTTTATTTGCCCAAAGCAAAATATCTCATTCAATAAAGGCATCTCAGGACCTAGGACAGATGATAGCCAGGTGAAAAGTTTTCCTGAATGGATAACGAGGCTGAAAGTCCCGAGTTTCCTGCTGTAGATTAGCGCTGGCTTCAAAGGACCAAGGGGAGAAAGGGGCTGCATTTGGAATCAGTAATAATATCCATTTCTCCCCTTGCCCTGGCACCTTTGGATCACTGAGCTTCTTGCAAGTGAGTTCTCTCATTACAGACGTTTTGTTTGCATCAGAATGAGATGAAACAAAGGTCTGGGCAAACTCTGATTCTCTTAGAGGCAAATTCCAGAGTATGCACAAAAGCACGTTTTTTACTAGAAACCTGATAGATTTGCAAGTGACATGTTCCGTGGCCTTATTCAAGTAATGATTTTCATGAGATGCTTTGCTATTTCTGTGAGATGCAGAGCCTCTTTAGTTCAGCAACATTCTTTGGATTGTTAGACTCAGATGACACAAAAGGCCAGTGCTCACAGGAATTAGGGGAAACACAGGCAGGTGGTCATTTGGCTCCTGTGTACACTGATGTTAAGGAAGTATGAGCCAATGGCCTAATAAGAGTTTGTAACTCTGCCTCTGGTCTATGAACAATGCCAGAAGGGAGGTATTACAATTCAGACATAATGTCAAAGGCAGGAGAAGAGATAAAGAGAGGAAGAGTTGAAAAGACTAGAACATTTGGCCAATAGAGTATAATACAGAATGACTGGAAATGATTTTGGACATAGTTAAAGAACAAAATGAAGGTGCTCCAGACATACTCTTATTGGGCTCTGGCTACCCTGTATAGAGATAGTTTGTTGGATTTTTAAAAGTGGAGATCCAGGTGAGAAAGTAAGAAAGAAATAGGAAACGTTGGCTGCCTAAACAAGTCCAAAATCTTTAGGGTAACATCATAACCTCTTTCCAACTGCCTTTGCAATGTTACCTCCAACTTCTGGTCTTCATGCTCTTTTTTCTCCAGCTAAAATAAGACATTCACCTCTCTGCCTGTCTCACATGTCCTTGGCTTTCAAGTGCTGCCCTTGGAGAGTCACTGAAGCTTACTGAATCAGTTTTTAATCTCTTCTCCAACTGACCATCCTGGTGGAGGTGGACAAGTAGCAGTTGGAAATATGGATGTGAATGAAGGTGCTGTGGAGGTTTGGACTACAGTGTAGACTTTGGTGTCATCAAAATAAATGTCAAAGTTGAAGCAATGGGTGGTTGAATTCACTCAAGGAAAGAACGTAATACAAGAAGAAGGAAAACCATCAGGACTATCTATATATACTATAGCAGAAAGAGAAAATAGGGAAAGGAGTACACAGGGAGAAAATTTAAAAGGCTAGAAGATCATTACTGCCAATTGCAATAGAGAAATCAAGGAGGAATACGACTGAGAAATGTCTGCACAAAACTTGAAGGACTGGAAATGAAATTTTAGTTCATATCTAAAAATTTGTTTGTTTCCCCAAATTATCTTGTATTATATGTACAAACAAGAGTCCTAGTGAAACAGCAGTTTTATTTTAACTCCATGTTAGTTAAAATAACTACTTGTCTAATAATGAACTGCATTCAAAGTTGAGGCAGAAATCTTTCAGACATTACAACATTCTCAGGGGGCTTCCCTGGGCATGATTCTCTTTCCAGTGTGTTGCTGAAAGAAATGAGCATTGGTGTTTCCAAGTGAAATATTAGTACACATCTTGCTGGAAAATCTATTTATCACCTAAATCCCAACTGTTTTCTCATTAATATGTACCAGTCTTCCTGCATTGCTCTCTAAGGTAAGTGTGGTGAGGGTTGGCATATGTTAATCAGCTAACGTGCATCCTATTCCCAAATCAAATGCCCTCAGTTATATAGAAAGCTGTAATTAGTAAGCACATTTTCATATAGTTGAAAGCACTATAGGAAGCGAAGACAATTTATCACTGTTCTCACTATTATGTAATAATTAAAATTCTAATTCTTTGTTGAAAGATGAGGATGACACAAAGGAAAAGAAATTTATTCCTGTGAAACTTATTATTTCTTTTAGGCAGGAGAGGTGGTGCAACACAGTGTTTAAGAGCTGGCTTTGAAATCTTAGCTTTGCAATGTACAAGAAATGTGAATTGGGGCAGGATATTTAACTGCTATTTGCTTTGGTTTCCTCATCAATAAAATAGGATTTTATGATTATTTAGTGTAAAAGAATTATAATAATTGTTAGCATATAAGAAAGCCCTACATATGTTATCTATTAATAATAATATTTTATTATCAGCATAATTATTCTGTAATTGAGTAATTAAAGTCTCTACCTTGAATTTTTTATTAATATTAAAACACATATTGTCATCCAGAAAAATTAGATTTTCAACTATATGTAATACCAAAATAAAGCTACTTAGAGACAAGCATAAATTTAAGGAAAGAATATTTGACCCTTTTAAGTAGAAAAGTTCTTTTTATGGAATATATTCATTCATTCATTCATTCATTCATTCATATTTATTCAACATGTATTGAGTGTCCGTTATATGACTATTGCCCTGTATATATAAAGTGACAGCCACCAATTCCTTCTCTCAAGATATGTACACATCTCCCCTCACTCCAAGAACTGGAGTCTATTTCTCTTCCACTTAAATTTGGCTGGACTTGTTTTCATAAATAGAAGGCTGCAGGAGAGATGAGGTGCCCATTTCCTCCTAGCCTTTATGATAACTATTGGCTTCCATTTCCTCTCTTTCAGAAGCTAACTTTCATGTACGATGTTCAGCTCCACTGAGACCTACTGTACTATAAGAAACCCCAAGCCAGACATGTGGAGAGGTCACATGAAAAAAAGAGAGCTGCCTGTCCAGCCCCCAGTGGCTCTAACCATCCGAGACCTGAGTGAAGAAGCAATTTAGAGTTCCACCTCTATCAGATGCTGTGTGGGGTGGAACTACCCAACTGAGCCCTGTCCAGACTGCAGATTTGTGAGCAGTAACTGGTTGACTTCAGTCACGTAAGTTTAGAAGTGGTTTGTTACACAGCAGTGGATAACTGAAACAGTGCTATTAACCCAGCATCACCAGATGTGAGTAGTAGCGCTAGCTATGAAAATTGAGTTGCAGTTAAGAGATGAAATGAAATTTATGGAAAACAGAAGGGTAGTACATTAGTTTTCATGTTTGGATCTCATGAAGGCAGGTCCAGATGCTCAAATGCATCAGTACAGCCAGAGATTAATAATCTATATATTAATGCATGATTTTTCTGTAAACCCACAACTTCTTTCTAATGAAAAAAAAATCTATATAAATCAGCATGCCACTTTACTAATATATTTTTCCCAGGGAACAGGGATATATCTGTTCACTAGCTGGCACATTTTCCCTCTGTTCTACAAGCTACATGAATGGCCAATTGCTCATGAAAACATTTCGTCATGGGCATGGAAACCAAACAGGAGGTATATTATAGCGCTATGCTCTTACTTGCAGAAACCACGGAACTCAGATAATGTGATGTGGCTAGAAGGGATATGCCTGATAAGCAGAGGAGAAATGCAAATGGCTCCTTAGAGTACTCTGCCCTGAACAGTGCTGGACATGCTGTGACAAATTCAAACCTTCCGTTCTCTTTCTCAAAGGATTCATGCTGTCCTCTCTTTTTAGGTAGCATGGTTATCCAGATAGGGTGCACAACTGATTGTGATTAGGTTAGTTTTGTCAGTTTACTATGACTGGATTAGATAAAGAGACCCAAACATGTTCTCTTGAAACAAACATTAGAAAACTTAGATAAGGCACCAAAGCCTCTTATTTCTGGGTAGTCCTTATGGTGACATTTCCAAATTGTTGCTAAGCGCATTTCCACCCTATTTTTATTATCTTTTATAGTCTTATCTTGGCTGCATATTTCATGATAAAAGTTTTTATGCAGATTCCCAAGCCTCTCTATGGCTCAAATATGATACAACTGCTTGAAATGTAACCCTGTAGCTGGGAAACCTTTTTTATCCATCTATTTCTTGGGCTATGTGGTGGTTTAAAGCTGTAAGTACACCGGAAAAACATGTTCTTAAATTTAATCTATTATTGTGTGTGTTCACCCAGGGGCTTTTGATGAGGCTACACCAGTTAAGATGTGACCCACCTCATTTAGGATGGGTCTTAATCCTGTTATTGGAATACTTCATAAGAGAACAAAATGCAGGCACACAGAGAGAAAGCCACTTGAAGCAAGAAGCTAAAATCAATGACACCCAGAAGAGAAGAGAGAGACCAGGAGACGTCTCCATGTGCTTTGCCATGTGGCAGAGGAGCTAAGGATTGCTGGCAGCCAGTCTTCAGGAAGAAAGCATCTCCTTGATGATGGCTTGAGTTGGACATTTACCCACCTTCAGAAATGTAAGTGAGTAAATTCCCATTGTTTAAGCCAAGCCATTTCATGGGAGTTGCTTGAGCAGCCTAGGAAAAACTCAAAGACACCACTTCATTGTTTCTTTCCAAGGATGAATTCATGTTTTCTCTCTCTCTCATTTTTAAAGATTGTTTATTTATTTATTTATCTATTTATTTATTTATTTCCAATTGTTTTGCACTCACTGTCTGCCCTCTGTGTCTGCTTGTCTTCTCTTTAGGTGGCACTGGGAACCAATCCTGGGACCTTCTGGAGTAGAGAGAGGCTGCTTAACCTCTTGCACCACCTCAGCTCCCTGATTTGCTGCATCTCTCATTGCCTCTCTTCTGTGTCTCTTTTTGTTGCATCATCTTCCTGTGCCAGCTCTCCTGCGTGGGCCAGCACTCCTGCATGGGCCAGCTTGCTTTTCGCCAGGAGGCTCCGGGAATCGAACCCTGGACCTCCCATGCCATAGACGGGAGCCCAATCATTTGAGCCACATCTGCTTCCCTCACGTTTTCTCTTTCAACCATGACCCCAGGTTGTCTTCTTAGGCCTCGTCACATCTCATTCTATAAATGCATCTTCTGAAATTGCGCCCATCCCAACAACATCTGTGTAAATGACCTCTATATAGAAGACTCCCAAGTGTGTCTTTACATCTGTAATCTCTCTCCCAGTTCCAGGCTTGCCAGATAACTCTATTGGAGGTTTTATCTGTACCTTACAATCAACACGCCACACTTAGAATTCACCATAATTTCCCAATCATCCCCCATACTAGCTTTTATTTTGACTTCTTTTTTTTTTCCATTAACACAACAGCTTATTTTAAATGAGTATTCTAGCTTTTAAAACAGAGTCATTTTTAAATTCCCTTTCCTCTACCTGTTAACATGTACTTCACTATACATGTCTTCTAGATTTGTCTCTGTACTGTTGCTCAAATCCCTCTGTTTTCCTTTGTGACCATCAGCATCCTAGTTCAGTCTCAATGGAGTTCTCTCCTAGACTGCTGCAATAGATCTTTCACTTTTCTCTCTGCCTCCTGCTTTTTAAACTCCAATTCACTTTATGCAAATTGCCAGGCTGCTCTTCTTAGACACCCTCCAACCATTCACTGCCTAAAATCCACCAGGGCTCTTCTTGCTCTACCAAGTGAAACCCATATTTTTCTGTTTGAATTTCCAGGCCCTCCAGAAACATTTAATCTCAATATTACCATGTGTATAACCCATATTCTGAGGAAGTTGGAATCTGGTGATGTTTACTAAGTACTTCACATATTTTATCAGCTCTGTGCTTATTCTTTACTCTCTGCCTACAAAGCTCCCTGCCCTCAAATTCTTACCTTTGAGGCCCATGGCAAATTCGGACTCTTTCAAGAGCTATTTAATAATCTCGCCTCCTGTCTCCTTTTTGAATATTTGTAGCAATTTGTCTACATCTCATTAACACTTGCAATTCCAGTCATTTGTCCTCTATACTTATCTGATCATTTCCATTAGTCTCTAAGATCCCAGGAGAAAGTAGCTGTGCCATATTCAGGTTTATACTCTTAATGAATTACATAGTGCCTGGCACATTGCAGAAGCTTCGTAATGTTTGTTAATTTGGAATAGACCAGAGTTAAGTGGCCCACATGGGGATCAAGTCCATGACCTTAGTCTCATTATCACTGAAGCCTAGTCACAAGAAAATTATGAAAAGTGGCAAACATTCTTGTTATATTTAAACTTTAATTAAAGTACATTTAATTCTCAAGACAAGTTCCAGTTTAGTGACCCCAAAGAATAAGAGAGAATGTCCTCCATTAACTGAGAAGGGATAAATGCAAGTTCCCTAGAAATTTCCATTTTATAACAATATTGGCCCAGACAAACTGAAAACAGAGATAAATGCCTAGAGATAGACAGAGACATGGGAAGCCGTGAAGCTTTTTGAAGTTAAATCCATTTGGCTAATCAACCAGGTTATTACCTCTTGTGTTTTTAGATCTGCATTAAGTACTGACAAAGATTTGTAAAAAGTAAAAATAAGGTCACTGTTCTCAAAAGGTAGATTTTTCTCTTTATTTATTTTAGGTGCATATCTTTGTGCAATTTTTTTTGTTTAGTTACTATCATTTATAATCTGTTTGCTGATTACTTTACATACTATACTCGATCATTTCTGCTTCCTTGCCACCAAGCTTCTATTCCTTTGTGCTTGGAATATTTTTCAATTCCCCACATGATAATCTAGATTGGGGATCTGCAAAACTTTTATATTAAAATCCAAATAGTAAATATTTTCAGCCTTCATGGCCAGGAGACCACATACAGCATCTGTCACAATGACTCAACTTTGCTATGGTAGTGTGAAAGCAGCCGTAGGCAATCCATAAATATATGGGCTTTGCTGTGTTCATTGCTCTGAAAATCATGCCGTGAGCTAGATTTGGCCTGCAGGCTGTAGTCTGCTGACCCCTAGTATAGATTATTTATGGGCATCATTGTTTTCTCCATCCAATAATCCTTCCATATTTGGCTATATCTTATTCAAATTCCATTGACATTTTTTTTTTTTTCCAAAGGTGTAAACTTCTTTCATATAAAAACTGAAAGAGGTAGAGAAGAGAAAGTTTGGAGACTGAAAATGAAGAAAATGACATGTTTTTTCCCCAGGGCATTGTGGCAAGAGAATTTAAATGTAGATGGAGGGAACCATTGCTGCTGAATTGAATCAAGTTCTAATTCTTTGGCAGCCAGGGAGAGTTGGGTAAATCCCGGGTGCTTCCTTACACAATGTGACTTCCTCATTCATTAAGAATGAAATAACCAGTGGCATAATAATAAGCAACAGACCCAATTACATGTCCCCTGAACCTCCAGTGTTAGGAGAAAAGTCCTCTGAGAATGAAGAAGGAAACCAACTTAGGAAGAGGTCATGACATGAAATTTCTTCACATTTCTTTTTTTCTGTGGAGTAAATGTCTCCTAAATGCTATCATCCTATCCAGAATTCCTCCAAGGTAGAACTAACTAGGTAACATTAGGGCTCACCACTAACTATATTTTACTTGCAAGTAGGTATATTTATTAGAGAATGCCAATATTATAAATTGAAGCTTTGAATGAGACATTAAATTCTAGTTGATCAGATTTCTCCTGGGTTCTTGGTGGCCTTCAATCCTGTGCTTAAAAGAATGCACATAATTTCAGGTTCTCGGTGTTGTCTATCCCGATTCTATTACTTGCTCTTCTTGAGGTTTGACTTTCTCTTCTTAAGGTCCTGATAATAATGAATTAATTTAATAATTTAGACACTTAATATCTGAAACTTTCCTCCCATATATTGGATCCCTCTGCTGATACATATATAGAGAGATATATAGTATTTAGAGCAGAAATTGTTCTATACCACATCTTCCTGGGCATAGATATAGACTATATATTCCTTCTCTGTCATTGTTTTGTGTAGTCATATGCCTGAGGCCATTGAAATGTGGTGGAAGCCATAGGCACTACTTTCCAGCCTTGCGTACAAAACCTGCCATGTGTCTTCACTCTTTTCTGCCCACTGGCTGGAAGTGAAGAATTCAGATGTCTTGAAAGATGGTGGGACCATGACCTGGAAGAAAATTTGGTCCCAAAGTCACTAGGTGAAAGACTGTTTGATGAACATAAACATTGTATTATTAGGCATGCAAGAAATTCACTTTTATTTAGTTTAACCACTGAGATTTCTAGGAAGTCATCTGTTATTGCAGCTATCAATACCTTAATTTATATATTATTTAACACTATTACCCATTTCTCTCCTTTCTCTGTAATGCTTTCTAAGACTTCATTGTTCCCTCCTTTCTAACCCTCTTCTCTTCATAGTGTAGCCACTTGACCCTAAATAAGAGGGGCTTTGAAATAAAAATCAATAAAGTATCAGAATCATTTTTATTTTGTGTAATTTAGACTATGAAACTTAAATACACTTATTGTTTATCCCTATTCTACAGATAAAGACAAGGAGGCTAAAATAGTTTAAATTGTTTTTCAAAATCATACAGATAATGTCTGAAAGAGCCAGTCTTCAAAGACAATTTGGTCTGATGCCAAACCTCAAGTTCTATATTATGTCATCTTTTCTATCATAACCAGGAACCTCTGAAGAGCCTTTAATGTTATCACAACTTCAACAATCTCTTTCCCAGCCTACAATGAATACTAAGTTGCTGTAGAACCATTTAAGTCCTGCAATGTCAATAAAGCATGTAAGGATTAAAGGGTAATAATAGGGCCAAGGTAAAGGTTTTCCTAAGCTTTATTAATAATTCCCCATGGACAGGCTCCAAGAAATCTGATTATGTTGCCTATTGTACTTCAGAGGACTTATGGGGATTCCATTACCACTCTTAGGCCGCTGAGTACATCATAAAACTTCTAAAAAAAGAATGCAGAGATGAAAGCAAGTTTTCATTGAATTAAAAGAAATTGTGAAATATTCAAGGGGGGGAATGAATGACACTTGACATTGTCATCTACATCATCTTCATCTTTCTAGATAGGACCAGAGTAACATATTTCTCATTTTCAGAACACCTCTTTGACCTAACTAGCACCTTTCCTGTAAGCCTTTCCATTGCTCTCATCTTCCACATGCCTTGTGATGTTCAGTGAGAAAGCTGTTGTTATTCCCATTATCATCAGTGAAGAGAGGTTTAAATCACTGATTCTTAGCTAAGCACAATAGTACAGCCAATTAATAAATGAACAGTTCTAGGATTTGGGCACTTATTGAGTTTCTCTTATGTGACAGCTATAAAATTGATAAACCTCATTTCATATTATCTTGACCCTTAGTCAAATAGTTTTTCATCCCTGTTTATTAAGTACTGTTCTTTGTGCTGGTATGCAGTAGTGAACTAGACAGATAAGTTCTTGTTTTGAAGGAGCCAATAACAATCTTTTGAAAAATCTTAAATTTGTTATCCTGCTACAGATGATAACTGAAGGTTATAAAAGTTAAAGAACTTGTCTAAATTTACACAACTAAATTGACAGGAACCAAAATTCAAACTCATGAATGTTTGATGTAAAGTCAGTGATATACCCGTCAACCAGGACTGGCTAGGTGCAAAGTATAGGAATGTCCATTAAAAAAATCTCCTAATCATATGAAAACAATTACCTAAATAAGGGGATTTCCTTAAAAGCCAGGGAAATGAGTTTATATATTTTAGTAGGGTTATAGTACATTGAAGATTGTTTAAAAGTAAGGTATAAAAGGGTAAGTCTTGTTTTAACTCAAAGAAGAAACTTTAGTATGATCCTTTTAGGCTTCATTCAGATCAATGCAAATTATATTTTGGGACAATATGCTTTTGATCAGTTATGCTTCTGGAGAACTCCAAATCCCTTAAATAACATCCATATTATATTTCTATACTGCTTTAGAGTTTGTTTTCTCCTTAACATCTTCTGAATGTCTCCAAAACGTCTTCCCCAAGACAAAGAACAAGAAGAAAGCATCACTGAAATGAAATAAGAAAGAAAACACCCAAGTTCAATAGTGAAGTTAAACTTTGTAAATAACACAAGTTAAATAAGAAATTAATTTTTTAAATTAAGTGGAAAGTTAAGATGAGGTCATACCGAATTACGGTGGGCCATAATCAATATGATTGAGGTCCTGAAAAGGAGGGAAGAATAACAGACACCAGTAGAGGAGGAATGGACATGTGAAGATGAAGGCAGAGATGGGAATTACACTGCCACAAACCAAGGAAGGCCTGGGGCTAAAAGAACCTGGAAGAAGCAAAAGGGGATCCTGCCCTAGAGGCTTCAGAGGGCCATGGTCCTATGGACAACATGATTTCAGACCTGGAATCGTGAGACAGTAAATGCCTGTTGTCTTAAGCCATCCAACTTTTGGTAATTTGTCACAGCAGTCCCAGGAAATATATAGCCATGTTTTCTCATTTAATTTGTGAGGAATGTATGGCTCCTGAGGCACTTGGGTGTCTGCTCTGTTTCATCACACTGACCGTCTCCCATTGCCCAGCCTCTTCTAGTTTAGGCCCAGTCCCACCAGACTCATGACTCTAAGTGAGCTTGCACCCACTTTATGGCTGTTTTTACTCTAGCCTTGCATTCCCATCCTAGTTCCTGGGTTTTCTCATTGTCCCCTTTCTTTGTTTTCCTGCTGCTCTGACAAATACCACACAATGGGTTGACTTAACAAATTTATTGCTTGATGGTTTCAGAGGCTGGAAGGCTTGTTATCTCCCAAGGTCAGTAGCACTCTGGCAGTCTGGCAATCTTTGGGTTTACTTGGTTTCCCCGTCACATGGCGATGCCCTCTCGTTTCTCTTCTGGGGACCTGCTTGACTTCTGCTTCCAGCGCCTCTTCAAGGCCTCCAGTAACCAAATTAAGTCCCAACCTCATTCATTTGGGCCACACCTTAACTAAAAATAACATCTTCAAAAGGTCCTATTTACAATGTGCTCACACCTTCAGGAATGTATTAAGAATTTTTGTTTTTGTTGTTGTATTCTAGGGTACAAAATGCATCCTATTACATCCCCATAACCCATGTCCCACTCAGAACCCCAGTCCTTTAATACAGCAAAGGAGCCTGACTTACTGGAACACATGAGAACTTGGGTCCTATCTCTAAATCCAGCTCTCCTGGCTGTGTCTGTGGATTCTGTCTATGAGAGTGGTCATAAGCATCAACTCAATGTCAGAACAGGAACACTTGCCTTCAGCTCTGTCAATAGCTTTTGGCATTTTATAGCTCTCATCTTCAAGGCCAGGTGTGGGGAAAACTTTTCTATAAAGGTCTGCATACATAAATGAAAGGACATGGCTGTATTCCAATGACATTTTATTTACAAAAACAGAGAGCAGGCAGATTTGCCTAGGGTCATAATTTTTGGACCCCTGTTTTGAACCACTGGGAGGCTCTTCCACTTTGATCTTGCAGACTCTTGCTACCTCAGGGCTAAGCCACTCAGGACCACTGACTTTGCCAGAGCTATACCATGGGCCAGTGATAGGGGAAAACATTGTTTCCTTTTTTTTTTTTTTTTAAATGACTCTTAGAAGCAATGCTGGGAATGTATCTTGATCTTGCTTTTCTCTATTAATAAGTAGCTCAGTCTCCTGCTTCCAAAAATGGGATCTGTAAGCAACAAAACCAGAAGCTGTCACTGGTGGTTAGGGACAGCCCTTAGGGAGTATGCTGCACTCTTGCAGGTTTGTCTCAAGTTTGCCTTTCTATCTGGCAGCAGGTGGAGTTTCAGGCTTCTCATCACAGTGAAAAATAATGAAATCTCCACCTCAAATTGGAAAAGGCTCCCAGGAATTAGCGTTGAATATGCTGCTGGTATTTCAGGGGGAGAGAAGCAGGTTTCATATAGGAGTTAATGACAAGAGTCAAGAGCTGCCCCTCCTTCAATTTAACACCAATCTTTAGACCTCTGCTTTGGTCCCATGAATGCTAGCCTGCTCATAGTCTTTGGTCTATTGCTTATTCCTTCTCATTCTTTATACATTCAACCACCGCCTCTCAGCTCACTTGTTGTTGCTTTTAAACACACTTTAATCTCTCCCGATTAAAATAAAAACAAACACACTTCTATGCCCCCTTCACCATGTCTCTTATCTCTCCATGACCAACGACCCAGACTAGTTCTTTCCATTCTATAACATTTACTCCTTATCCTGTGTTTCTTGTTTCTATCTGCATCTTTCCACTAAATTAGTGTTCTTTTTCAAGTCAGCATGGACTTCTAGGCTGTTGACATCAAGGAGAATTTTTCTCTTCTTATTTTAATTGATTCTGATCAACATTTGATGTAATTGACCCTTCTGACTTTCTTAAAACCCTCTACTTCCTGAGTTTCCATGGCAAACACTTTCCTATATCTCTCTGGTCACTCACACTTTATGCCGAGTGTGACATTTCACTCCCTAAGTGTCAAGGGGTTTTATATCATACTCACCACTAGGCAGATCTTGGAATATTTCTTTTAAGAAAGTCTGTAATTTTGATGTGTGAAGGAACTGGTGAGTGGTGGTCCCTAGCCCGTATTCCTTCCTGCATTGCATTTCTTAAAACGAGTGGAGACTTGTTTTCAAATTCTCTGTACATGGTCTTTTTTTCCACAGGAGCAGAAACTGGTCTCAGGGGAGTCCATTGGGAACCTTACATTCAATTCACCTTTAAATGCCTTTCTGTCTCTTTTTTAAGGAGGTACCAGGGATTGAACCTGGGACCTTGTACATGGGAAGCAGGTGGGCAACCACTGAGCTACACCCGCTCCCCTAAATGACTCTCTCTTACCTGAAGCTTAATGTCCACTCACTTCATCTGCTCTGACACATTTGTTGTGACTAGTTCCAAATCATGTAGCTCCTTCCCCTTTATCTTGACTTTTTGGCTCTTAATTGGCAGTTGAAGAATACTTTTAATCCAAAATATTTTTAAGATAACTAATAGTGGAAATGGATTCAAGTACTCAGAGAACAGTTTCCATGAGGATATAGGTCTCCTATTAACACATTAAGTTTTGGTGCAGAGGAGCCTAAGGCCCCAGAATATGGACTGTGGGAAGCACGACTATGGTGGAGAGGAGGCAAGTACAGATACAACAACATAAAGAAGCAGAGGACGATCATATGGAATGATGATTAAATTAATGGAAGTAAATCCTGAAAAGGAGAAGAGTAAAGCTGCTGAACATTTCTACTCCATTTGCCTATGAGTTTTCTTAGATTATGTTCTGAGAATTATTCGTTCAATTCTAAACCTAGAAAATATGCACCATTTTTCTCTAGGGATACAAGTCGGCCTTCATTTGAAGGTAATTGATTGTCTGATAATTTTATGTCTTTGGGTCTCTGTTGGATTGTCTGGAAATCATCCCATGGATAAAGAGTTATGAAATAGAAAAGGCAAACAACTAACAGCGACTCAGTGAGACCCATAACAAGGCTCTAACCGGATGGTGGCATTTAAGATAGATGGCAAATGCCAATTCTGAGGTACTTCTGGAAGAATTTTGTGTTTCCCATTAGAAAAATAATGCAGCCTCCATCTAATTTGGAAGTTTAAAATTGCAAATCCAACTCTTGGGAGAAAATTGGGTGAATCACAAGTGACTACTGCTTAAGTTTCACATGAGTAAATACATTGGCTGTGTTGGTATTATTCAACACTCAGAGCCACAAAATACATTTTTGTATCATTTTATTTGTAGAAGAATGACACAATTATTTTCAGAATAATTAACTCCTCAGTTTAGTGACAATTATGTTCCATTATAATAATTAAAATCACACCCTGCTATTTGGATGAACTCAATAGAATAATGATTTCTTAGGGAGAAGATTTAATCGGATCATTATTTCTCTCTCCAGCATCAAAAATATCTGTAAATTATTTCAACTCATTGTACTGACGCTTAATTTTGAATTTGCTTACTGTCATTGGAAAAGAAATATCACCAACAGGATGCCATTCTCATCACCCTTGAGCCATCTGTATGTCAGAACTGTTACTGGAGGCATGCCAGAGCTTCGTAAGATGCAGAGCTGATCAGTGGGCATAGTAGCAGGGCTACAGATGGTGGTAGTACCTGAAGTCAGGTGGGTAGGAGAGGGTGGTGAGTGGAATAGTAATGTTTTAAGAGATCTTTATTCTGAAAGCAGAGCCCCAGGAAGTGCATAGGAGAATATGAGGAAGAGTCAATAGTTTTCCTGAGGAAAAAGTTGGCAAGAGCTTGGAAGGGTATTAGGCCTCTGAGCCATTGAGCTGAGGTTCAAGAAAGCACTCCTTCTTTAAGGAAGAACTGAAGTATAAGGCAGAAAACAAAGGGAAAAGGCACTCGTCCAATGGGGCATGGATTAGGGAAGAGCTAAAGCCTTTTGAACAATGTGATATTTGAATACACCCTGAAGCACATAAGATATTGGAATGATAGCAGTGAGATTATTATCACCCCTACCAAGGTAAAGAGTGTATGTATGTATACTGTTACTGCTACATGCAACTTCTCAGCCTGAATTATCCTACATACTGGATATAGCATATGGCAATGACAATTTGGTTTCACTCAGGCCAGTGTTGAGGTTTCTCAACAGGAAAAGCCTAAACCTGGGAAATCAAGGCAAGAGAGTGAGAAGCATTAAATACCAGAGATGCATCACACTAGTCTTTGGGTGACAGTAGGTTGCTCTATATCCTCTTTGCATGCCCTGCGTTTGAGTGACTTGGGACTATTAGGTAGTTTATAGCCAGCCAGTTATCACCCATTAGATGGAACACTCTGCAAAGGCAGGAGCCAAGCACCTACCTATATTGGTCACACAGAAGGAGTTTAACACACAGATGTTGAATGAAAATGAACAACAAAAAAAGAATGAATGAAAGGCTCTAAGTGAATTCTGCCACTTGCAGAACTTGCAGACTCTCTTAGACATTGGAAGCAGGGTCAGAAGTCATGGTTCATTGGTTGGCTTTTTATTATTTCCTCACTTTTTTTTCTTACCATCTTGGATCACTTATAGTTCATGTACATCTCATGAAACTTAAACTTTCTAGCCCCTACAGAGTCAGGGAAACATTATGAATCATGATAGAGAAGAACTTCCCCAAAGACAATAAAACAAGAACAGAATGTGCAGTCCTTTAAAGAGGATTACAGCCTACATTGGGGCTGGGGTGAGACAGGAGTCAGTGTGAGTAAGACTTTCTAATTAAGTTAGGAACAAAAAGAGCCTGAGAGGATGGAAAACCACATTTGTTGAGAGAAATTCCAGTGCCGTGGACCTGATTCTTGCACTCGAACCTCTTGGTGCAATTCATCTCACTCCTATCAAAGGGACTCAGTAACTCAGCTTAGCAAAGAGGAGGTTCCTGGATCGTCTTATTCTACAGGGGAAGCTATATAATGGGCTGGTATCTCAGTATTAGAATGAGATGACCAAGGTTTGTTGTTGTTTTTGACAATGTCTTGAGTCTGGTCTGGGGATTACTGCACACATTTGGGGTAGGGAAGAAGCTGCATCCTGGAAGAAAGATACTTCTAACAACAGGGACTAGACTCTCTCAAACTTGGTGGTGCCAAGTCTCACTTATGTGGGGTTAGATGAGATCATCTAAGGACACAGTGGCAAGTCCTGTGCTGACTCTTCAGACTTAGTAACACCTATGTCTTCCATTTTCAGTCCACCCATAAAATCAAACCGTATATTCCAGGAAACATTTTTTCAGACATTCACTCTGTATCCTTTATTGCTCTAAAGTCAGGTCCTTAAATTTCTCCTACCACGTTGGTCCTAAATACCTTTTTCTGCACCTGTCTATTGTATCTGCTTCAGGATGCTTCTCTTGGTGACTTCTTGGCCTCATGTGTGGCTTCTTGTAGTATTGATGACACCTTCTTCCCCAATCATTGTACTGTCTATATGAAACATATTATAGAATTATATCCTTTTCATGTTACAACATCTTGAAGAATGACATTGTGCTTAATTATAAGCTTCTTTAGGTCATAAAACTTGCTTTCTCCTCATTGTATTCCCAGACCTTGATACAGTGATAGACAGTCAGTACATATTGGTTTGTTGAATGAATGAATGACGAGCTCAGATCCTCCTCATAGTTTGAGCTCTGAGAGTTAATAAATATATGTTTATTGAAAAGAAGCTGGGATAATTTTACTAAATTTCCACATCCATTTCTTGTAATTATTCTGGAGTTGTGGTCATGTTTCCTACCCTTGAATGTCTCCTATTATGGTAGGAAAACCAGATACATAAAAAGCATCTTTGAGGAGCTGTGGTAAGGATATATACATGGTACTGAGGGAAGATACGTGGAAAGGACTATGCAATATTTTGGAGTCAAAAAGCAGAAATTATGCCTAATGTGAGTTTTAACTATTGTACAGGAATTAACTATTGGATGAGGAGGAGCAGGGAGGTGTTTAAATGGGGGTGTTAGGAAAGATAGAGCACCTTATTGCAGAGGCTCAATTGTGACAGAAGGCAAGAAGTGTTATGTATGGCAATTACATGTAATTTAATGTTACTGGGACATAAAGTTCAAAGTAGAAAAGGACAGGAATGAGGCTGGAGTGGTAGAAGAGACAAGATTGAGGATGGCTTTTATATTCTGCCAAGGATCTTAATTATTATCCTGTGGACCTTGGAGTATTACTTGGATATATTTGAAATTTAAATAAAAAAAAAATCTCTGGAAACTATGCAAATAATTAATTTGAGGTTGCAAGTCTCAAGGCAGAAAAACCAGGTAGAAGAACATAGCAGTATTCTATAGGAGAGAAATAGGAAAACCTGAACAAAGCTAGAAATAGTTGGAATGCTGAAGAAAAAATCTTTTGGAGAGTTTTGTGTAAAAATAAAGTGTCTAAACTTGCTGCTTGAATGGCAAAAGGGGTCTGAAAGTTATGTTGGAGTCAAGAATAATTACCAGGTTACTAATTAGGCTGAACAATTTAATGGAGGTGACACTAATTGAAACAGAGAGTGCAAGAGAGAAAATGAGGAGTTCTGCTTTGAAAAAAGGTATCTGCAGAACATCCACGTGAGTATGTCTGCTATGCATTGGACCACATGAATTTGAAGTTCAAGGGAAAAGGGGTGAAGATACCAATTTAGAAGTTATTAGCATATAGGCAGTTAAAACCATGAGAATGTATGACCTCACTCAGGGAAAGTGTCTGGAGAAGAACATAAAACTGAACACTGAGTCAGGGTGATAACAAGTTTTAAGCAATGTGAAGAGAAAGAAGAGCCTATACATTTAGCCAGTAAATAATTAGATATTTCTTATGTTACAACATAATCTTTCCCCAAGTCCAATTTCCCACCACTCAATTAACTCTATAATCACTTGTGAACTGATTTATGCTCCCAATACACCATTTTTGTTTTTCTTTAATTATACTTTTTATTTGGAGACAACAGTAGATTCACATGCATTTGTAAGAAATAATACAGAAGGATCCTATGTGCCATTTAGCCAATTTCCCATAATGGTAAAATCTTGCAAAAGCATATCACAACCAGGATATTGGCATTGCCACAGTCAATATAAAGAACACTTTCTTCACCACAGGTATCCCTCATGTTGCTTTTTTATAGTCAAACCCACTTCCCTCCTGTCCTTACCCTCTCCTTAACCCTTGGGAATCACCAATAGGATCTCCATTTCTATAATTTTGTCATTTCAAGACTGTTATGTAAATGGAATCATAAAGTATCTAACCTTTTGGGAATGGCTTCTTTCATACAACATAATTCTCCGGATATTCATCCAGGTTGTGTGTGTATCAATAATTCATTTATTTTTATTGCTGGTTAGTATTCCATGGTAGGGATTTACTATAGTTTGTTTAATCATTTTTCTGTTGAAGGACATCTGAGTTCTTTCCACTTCTTGGCGATTATGAATAAAACTCCAATAAACTTTTGTGTACAGGTTGTTGTGTGAATATATGTTTTCATTTCTCTGGGATAAATGCTCAAGAGTACAACTACTGGGTCCTATGGTAGTTATATGTTTAATTTTTTTGATAAAACTGCCTAACTTTCTGAAAATGTCTGTCCATTTTGTATTCCCACCAGCAATTTATCAAAGATCCAGTTTCTGAAAATCCTTGTTAGCATTTGGTTTTGTTACTATTTTTAATTTTAGCCATTCTAATAGGTATACAGTGACATCTCATTGTGGCTTTACTTATATTTCCCTATTGGCCGATTATATTGAACATATTTTCATGTGCTGTCTGTTCAAGTCTTTAGCCTATTCTCTAATATAAGTTGTCATATATGTGTGTGTAGAACTTTTTGTAGTGTATCCTTATTATCCATTTGATGTCTGTTGGGACTGATATCCCCTGTTTCATTTCGGATCTTCATAGTTTTTGTTTTTTCTCTTTCTTATTTGTCAGTCTTGTTAGAGGTTTTTGAATTTTATTGGTCTTACCAAAGAACCAGCTCTGTTTCATTAAATTTCTCTGCCTTTTTAGACTTCTAATTGTGTTGATTTCTACAGTTACCATTATTTCCTTCTTTTTGCCTGTTTTGGATTTAATTTGATCTGCATTGCTAGGTTCTTGAGGTAAAATGGTAGACTGTAGATTTGAGAACTTTCTTCTTTTCTGATAGGGAAAATGCATTTATAAATAAGAATTTAGTGCTGTAAGTTTTCCTCACAGCACACCTTCATGTTTTGCTACACAAATTTTGCTATGTTGTATTTTCATTATCATCCATTTTGACTTTTTAAAAATTTTCCCTTGAGATTTCCTTTTAACCTACAGATTCGTTAGTAACATGTTTATTTTTGAAGTATTTGAAGACTTTCATCTTCCTGTTTTTGATTTTTACTTTGATTCTCTAGTGAGTAGAGAAAGCACATGTCTAATTTCAATTCATTTATATTTGTTGAGGTTTATTTTATGGCTCAGGATATTGTCAGTCTTGGTATATGTTCTATGAGCACTTGAGAAGAATGTATAGTCTGCTTTTATTGGGTGGAGTGTTCCACAAATGTCTATTGTAGTCTTTTGGTTGATGGTGTTATTGAATACTATATACTTCTCAATTTTATATCTATTTGTTCTATTGATTATTTTGAGACTGGTATTAAAACCTCCAATTCTAATTCTGAATTTGCCTATTTCTCCTTCCAGTTCTATCAGTTTCTGCATTTTGCAGCTCTGCTGCTTAGTTAGTACTCATTTAGGATTGCTCTATCTTCTTAGTGGGTTGAATTTTTAAAAAATCATTAGATAATATCACTGTCTCTGTTAATTTTCTTGGCTCCAATGTCTACTTTATTTGATATTAATATAGTCTTTCTTGCCTTCCTTTGGTTAATGCTTGTTTGATAACTATTTTTCCATCAGCTTTTAATTTGCCTGTGTAACTATATTTGAAGTGAGTTTCTTTTAGACAGCATATAGTTGGTTCATATTTTTCAATCCACTCTGCTCTTTCTTTTAATTGGTGTATTTAGACCAATTACATTTAATGTAATATTGATGTGTTAAGACAAATTTGACTTTTTTTTTCTATTTGTTTTTTTCAGTTTTTTGTTTATCCATTTTCTTTTTCCTCCCTCCCTGTGAATTACTTGAACACATTTTAGAATTACATTTTGATTTAACTATAGCGCTTTTGAGAATATCTCTTTTTATGCTATTTTAGTGGTTGGTCTTGATAATATATTATATAATATATATATATTCTTCCCAGAGCAAACTTCAATTATTTGAAGAAAGTTACAGTGGTTTCCCTGATTGAATAAAATAAGTCATCTTTAAACTGAAAGCTGACAACTTTTCCAACCAATCCTCCTAAAGATTGCTTAATTGAAATAAAGTATTAGGCACCTATTTATCACTCTAATCTATTAAGGACACCAAAATATAACAAAGATACAAAGAGATAGGAAATTTTTTGTTTGTCAGACTCTTTCAAGACAATACTCTATGTGACTGGATGGAAAACATTAATAGCTGCATGGACAGTGTGAGATTCTCTCCCAAGGGAGCTGAGTCTGGTTATTCATATAGCTTTGTTTTTGGCTCAGTGGTGCATGCAAGTTTGGGACCAGAGCTTAGCTGCTTGGGAAAATGGAATATTGGTAAAGAGCTGTCCCTAGAGGGCCTGATTCTTTACTTTTCCCCTTAGTGCTCAGACTCTGCTTTGAATTAAGGTTAAAAACATTTAATAAAGTTCTTTCAAAAGTCCAAGAAGCCATTTAACCCATGACTCAGTATAAACCAGATCATAGTAGGTGATTTCTAATTTTATTCAACTTCCTGATCTCTCTCACCTGAAAGATCTTCAGTTTGAATATATTGCTATTAAAATGAAGCACCAAAAATGGAATGCAATTCTCTATGTATGGTCTTGACAAACAACAAATATAACAGGAGTATCACCTTCCTTAGATATTTCATTTCTATTGATTCAGTTATAGACTGCATTAGCTTTTATGATGATCACATCCACAGTTGAGCCACATTTAGTTTGCTGTGAAATCTATTCTTAAACTTCTCTGTCCCTGCATTCATCTCCATTTTCTCTCAACTTATGCTCAGAGAGTTTGGTTTCAGATTCCAGGATGGGATATTTTAAACAGAAATGAAACATGAAGATCTGGTCAAAATCATACAAAACAGTTAAACTGTATACAGGAGTACACAACTTTAACATGCACTGGAGC
This sequence comes from Cabassous unicinctus, assembly GCA_029593785.1. NCBI lineage: Eukaryota > Metazoa > Chordata > Mammalia > Cingulata > Chlamyphoridae > Cabassous > Cabassous unicinctus. The sequence continues at coordinate 9,355 of JAQZBX010000051.1, read as the reverse complement.
GAAAAACTATCAAATACTTGATATAATAGATTTCTATTTTAGTGTGCCTGCTTTGTTACAAGTTCTGCATCTGGGGTCTTTGCATAAAGAGCTGACACAATGATATATTGTTTTCCTGGCTATTGTATTTGTTATGCCCTTTGTGTAAGTACTGGCCAAGGAAATCAATAAGCACAGAATACATTAACTACTGTATAAGGAATATGAATCTTGTAACTTATGTGCAAAATCACTGAGGCTTCTGACCTTGCCTACTTCTCTCTTTAACACTTAATCACTTAATCCCATTATAACTGTCCAAGATGGTACAGATGCTATAACTCAGGAATATACTGGAGTTAAGAAGAGAATCTTCTCAAAGTTTTCAGAAATACTTATTCACAGTGCTGTTCTACAAATAATATGCAAAAATAGTTCTCTCAAAATATAATTAAATTTTATATAAAAAGCCAGAGGGAAAGTGGTTTTTGAAAATGATATATGGAAATTTTCACCTCTGGCGTTGATGAAGTAACTGGTAGAGAACCTGCTCTCCTTTTATAAAGAAATAGAAAATAAGTGAAACAAATAAAGTAAGTGTTAGACCACAGTTATTTCAAGACTATGATTCCAGAAAGAAGGGTAACTAAAGAGTTAAGCACTAAAACTGCTCTTCCTGAGGAATGTGTAATGGAGACATAAAGGTATATTAAATATACTTAATCCAAGAAAAAGGGATTGTAAAAGAAACAAAACAGATGAGTCAAATATAATGCAATATCAAAATCATGTTAAATGTAATAGTCTGCATCTTCCAAGTAAAAGGCGAAAACTGTTAGATTGGAGAAAAAGTCAAGATAAAACCACATGCTATATAAAAAATATCCACTTAAAATATAATGACACAGATAGGTTAAAAATAAAAGGGTGAAAAAGATATACCATGCTCACACTGATAAAAACAAAGCTGGAGGGGCTGCATTAATATGAGAAAAAGATTTCAGAACAAAGACTGTTGCTGGGGATAAAGGACATCTAGTAATAATAAAAGGATCAATTCATCAAGAAAAAGAACAATCCTTAATATATATGGCCTTTATTATGGTGCTTCAAAATACATAACAAAAAACTGATGGAACTCAAAGAATAGACAAATCCACAATTTTAGTTACATATATTGACATGCTTTTCAACAACTGATTGACAGAAAAAAATAGATAGAAAATCAGTCTGAGTATAGAAGAATTGAACTACTATATTAATCAAATCGACCTAATTGATATTTATTGAACATTCCCTAACAATGGCAGAAAATTTATTATTTTTCAAGTGCACATGACATATTTACCAAATTAGACATTCTGGTCATAAAGCAAGATTCAATAAATTTAAAAGAAGTAATGTTAAGCATTTAAGCTATAAATGAATAATGGAAAGATGTGGAAAATAATTAAATATTTACAAATTAAACAACACTTTGAAATAAATTATGAGCTAAAGAAAAAAATTACAAAGGGAATAAAATATTTCTTTACTTAATTATAATGAAAATACAGCATATAAAACTCCTTGCAATGCTGTTTAAGCAGTACATGGAATAAAATTTATTTGTACTTAAATTTGAAAAAAAGAGAGTTTAAAAATCATTGATCTATGTGAATATTCTCGCTGTCCTGATTTTGTGATAATCAGGGTAGCTAAACATTCACTATATTAGAAACCATGCATGTGTCCCCAGACCTAGTTTTTCTCCTTAGGTCTGGTTTTTGGAATGCTGGTGATGAACTAAGCCTGATTTATTATATGACCATCCTGTATGGGAAAAGAATGTAACTTTGGGTATCTTTGGTCAACCTTAAGAGATATAAAAGGGGGACAGATGTGGCTCAGGTGGTTGGGCATCCATCTCCCATATGGAGGGACCTGGGTTCGATCCCTGAGACCTCCCGGTAAAATTTAAAAAAAAAAGAAAAATATGGAAGGCACGTGGGCCACCAGGCTCTGCACACAGGTGCACCACCAGGCCCCGTGAGCCACGCAGCAAGATGATGATATATCAGGAGAGTGACACAAGGGAGAGCCAAGATGAGAAGCACCAAAACCCAGGAACTAAGGTGGCACAGGCGGTAGGACGTCTCTCTCCCACATCAGAGGTTCTGAGGATCGAATCCCAGTGAATACAGGAGGAGAAGGATGAGAAGAGAGGGCAGGAGGCAGACACAGAGTCTCCCAGCGAATGGGCACAGGGGCAGAAAAAACGGGGAGTGGGTGGGTTAAAATGGATAAAATTAAATAAATAAAACCTTGGGAAAAAATGTATAGGGGAGGAAGGTACAGTCTATGGTTAGCAGTAATACTTTAACAATGCTCTTTCATGATTTGTTAACAAATGTTTTACAACAATGCAGGGTGTTTGTGTGTATGTGTGGGGGTGATGTGCGGGAGCCCTGTATGATGTTGTACAGGTTTGTTTTGTAAGTTCATGATGTTTACTGAACTCTTATACTTTATGTATGTTCATGTATGAATGATATACTTCAATAAATTGTTTAAAAAAATCATTGATCTATGTTTACATCTCAAGAAGCTAGAGAAAGATAAGACTATTAAACCTAAAATATGTAGATAAAAGGAAATAATATACCTAAAACAGAAATCAATGAAATTAAACACACAAACTATAGAATATTATTGTGAACAACTTTATTCTAATAAATACAATTTCGCTAAAAGAGACAAATGTACTGAAATGCAGAAATTACTGAAACTGACATGAAAAATATTTTTAAATATTCAGAATACCCCTATATCTACCAAGTAATTTGAATTTGTAACTAAACAAACAAACAAAAACTTCCACAAAGAATGCTGCAGGCCTAGAAAGCTTCATTGGTGGATTCTGTTAAACAGTTAAAGATGAAATAATTCCAATCCTATGCAATATTTTTAAAAGAAAATAGAGAAAGGAACACTGACTCATTTTAGGAGGCCAGAATTATATTGATACTGAAATCTGTAAAAGCATTAAAGAAAACTGCAAACCAATTTCTCCCTTCATGTGGATACAAATTCTTTAAGAAAATTTCAAATCAAATCCAGCAATATGTGAAAAGGAAAAAACATTATAAACCCAGGGTTTATGTCAGAAATGCAAGGTTGGATTAACACTTTAAAAATAATCAATGAAATTCACCATTAAATAAAATAATAGAGAAAACAAACATTTTTTAAAACAAAAATCAACATCCACTCATGATAAAATCTTTCAGCAAACTAGCAATGGAAGAGAAATTCTTTGTCTTGCAAAGGGTATCTACAAAAAATTTACAGTTGACATCATATTGATGGTGAGAAACTGAATGTTGTCCTCTAAAATTCAGAACTATGTAAGGGTTTTCTTCTCATCACTTTCATTAAACATTGTATTAGATATCCTAGACAGTGCTGTAAAGCAAGAAAATGAAATTAAAGTCATGTATTTATATTCAAATGGAAGTAGTAAACATTTTCTATTTGCAGTTGACATGATCATATATATATATATATATTTATTTAGAAAACTCTAAGCAGTCTTCCAAAAGTACTAAATATAATAAGCAAATTTAATACGCTAGAAGGATATAAGACATATAAACAAAAATAAATTTCTATATATTCAAAATGAGTAACTGGAAAATGAGATTTAAAAGTCCAAAAATATAAATACTTAAGAATAAATTACACAAAATAGGTGTAATATATGAGCAATATAACTTCAAACAGTAGTTAAGCAAAATTAAAGAAGATCAAAATAAATGGAAAAGTATAAAATATTCATGGATAGAAAGAGTCAATATTGTGAAAACGTTAATTCTTCCCACATTAATGTATAGGTTCAGCAGAATCTCAAACGAATTGTAGTACATACAATACCTAATCTCAAGATTTATTACAATGCTGTAGTAATCAACAATGTGTGGTATTGTTATAAGGATAGACATGTAGATCAACAGAACAGAGTCAAAAATAGAACCACACTTATATAGCCAGTAGATTTTTAACAAATGTGATATTATTGAAAAGGGAAAAGATAGTCTTTTCAAGAAGAGGTGATGGAAAACCTGGATGTTATAGGTAAAAAACAAAAGAAACTTGACATCTACCTCACCTCACACTATTCACAAAATAAACATGAAATGGATCTCAGACCTAAATGTAATAACTTAAATTATACAAATACAGTTGAAAATCTTTGCAATCTTGGCATAGACAAAGATTTCTTAGGAAACAAAAAATAATAACAATACATTAGAACAAAAATGATAAATGGTACTCATCAATTTTTAAAAATCTGCTCATCAAAAATAAACAAGGAAACAGAAAAAAATACTTGCAAAAGTAATAATTGACAAAATAATCTATTATTACATCTCAACAATAAGAGACAAATGATTAAAATTTGGCAAACTATTTGAACAGGTATTTCATGAAAGACATATAAGGAAGTTCAGTGTGCATAAGAAAAGATGGTCAACACCATTAATCATCAGGAAAATGTAAATTAAAACCACATTTATGTTTTTTAAATTCCCACTAGAATAGATAAAACTTTTTTGGAAAGATCTAACAATAGTAGTTATAGTTAGTGTTTGCAAAAATATAGAGACTGGAACCCTGAATACCTTGTTATTGGGAGTATAAAATGGTATAAACACTGTAGAAATTAGTTTGGAACTTTTTGGAAAAGTGAACCATCTGACCTAGCTCTTCCACTCTTAGATCAACAAATAGTGTTGTAATCATACCAAAAAATACTACTCAGCAATAAAAAGAAATGATCTACTGATACATATTATAAATGGATGAATTTCAAAAAAAATTAACCTGAGGAAACAAAGACATAGACTAAAGTGTACATATTGTAGGATTTCATTGATATTTGAATTCCATTAAAGGTACACAGATTGATCTATAGTGACAGAAAGCTGACCAGTGGTTGTTTCAGGCAGGGGTGACTTGGAATTCTTACCATGAGGCCAAGGAGCGAGAAGAATTCTATTCTTGTTTTAGTTTGGTATTGCTCATGTAGCAAATTACCACAAATTTAGCGATCTAACACAACACCTACTTTTTATCATATAGTTCTGTAGGTCACAAGTCGAGGTATAGTATGTTCTCTGCTCCAGGGTTCATAAGGCTGAAACCATGGTGTAGGCCAGGCTGTGTTCCTTTCTGGAGGTTCTGGGGATGAATCTGCTTCCAAGATCATTCAGATTGTTAGAAAAATTTAGACCTACTTGATGTAGGACTGAGGTCCCTATTTCCTTACTGGTTGTTGACCAAGGACATTTCTCAGCTGCTAGAACCATTCTTTGGCTTGTGTCCTTCTCCCTCAATCTTCATGCCAACAAAAGTGAGTTTCCCTTTCTTTTTTTCATTAGAGAAGTTGTGGGTTTATAGAGCAATCATGCATAAAATACAGGATTCCCATATACCATCCTATTATTAACCCCTTGCATTGGTGTGGCACATTTGTTACAGTTGATGAAAGCACAATTTTATAATTGTACTATGAACTATGGTTTAACTTAGAGGTCACTTTGTGTAATGCAGTTTCATGGATTTTAAAAAAGCTTTTATTCTGCCTCATATCCCCTACTTTCTTCTTCTCCACATCTCTCCGCTTACTTTTCTGCCTTCCTCCTCTGCTTTTAAAGGCTTGTGTGATTACACTGGCCCCATCAGATAATCCAATAGTATGTGTCTTAGTATCTGGCTGCTAAGACAAATTTCATTCAATGGGTTTGCTTAACAACAGGAATTTGTTGGTTTATGATTTCAGAGTCTAGAAAGCATGCTTCCTTCCTGGGTTGGTATCTTTTGACCAGACAGCAATCCTTGGAGTTCCTTGACTTTTCCATCACATGGTGATGTCCTCTCCTTTCTCCTCTGGGTTTCCTTGACTTCCAGTTTCTGCTTATCCATGTGACTTTCTCCTCATGAAGTTTCCAGTTATAGGAATAAGACCCAACCTCAATTCAACTGGGCCGCACCTTAACTAAAAATAATATCTTCAAGAGGTCTAATTTACAATGAGCTCACACCCGCAGGAATGGATTGAAATTAAGAACATGTATTATCCAATATCTCACAATCTCCCGATCAGCTGATTAGTAACCTTACTTACATATGCAAAGTCCTTTCACAATAGTACCTAGATATGTGTTTGAATAACCAGGCAATGGAATCTTGGATGGGAAAGTCTTTAGATTTTGCCTGACAGATAAATCTTGATTGGGGTAGTAGTTACATAGGTGTATTCCATTTGTCAGTGCACATCAAACTGTTCACTCAAAATGCCTTAATCCTTAAAATTTAAAAAGTAATCTATAGAATATATATGGCAATGGAACAATGGAAGAAAGACATGAAATATGCTTTAGAACAAGTAAAAAACACATTTAGTTAATATCACTAGTAACTTCAAATGATCCTCTTATCTTCAGGTCCATTGTGAAATCTGTGACTATGCACTGGGCATTTGTTTTGGGGATGACTTCCAGACAATGACCTTGACAAAATCAGGCAGTGTCTAGACAGAACTGTCACTATGAGTATTTTGACTGAATGGATGGGTAGGTCAAGTAATTAACTAATTAATTAGGAACTCAATCAATCTTTATGTCACTTAATTAATTAACTTGTTACTTCAATTGTGAACCCTAGATGCTGCTAAGAGTAAGGCATGTTCATAAAATGTAGTCACTGCCCTCTAAGATCTTTCTCTTGTTATTTGTTTGGTTCCTAGACTCACTTTCTCTCTCTCCCACCTTCCCTTCTTCCCTTCCTTATTCCCTCCCTCCCTTCCTTCCTCCCTCCCTTTCTTCTTTCCTCCTTTCCATCTTTTCTTTTCATTTGAAAAATATATATTGTTTGCCACCTAGGTGCCTCCTCTGGTCTCTGGGGATACAGTGGTGAACAAAAACTAAACAAAAATCTCTGCTGTACTGTAGTTTCCCAGGCATAAAAAAAATTAATACAATAAAAACTTACGAAAGGAAAGAGGAGGGAAGTATGAGAGGAAAGAGAATTATTTTTCATCCAATTTGGTTAATCAGGATCAGTTAAATCCTCTCTAAAAAAAGATGCTTAAAATGAGAACTAAAAGATGAATTGGAAAGAGCCAGGTGCAGTGGGCAGCAGTCGGAGGAACAATGGGATTTCCAAGGAGAAGGAATGTGTGTGAAAAAAGTCTAGAGGAACAAACTAGCTAATACTTTCAGGGATCTACAAAAAGGTCAGGGTGGCTGGAGTGTAGTACCAGAGACCTGGGTTAGATGCAGATAAGAATTAGAGAACAAAAAGATGGGACTGGGGTGGAACAAAAAAATTTCTCCTAAAATCCCCCCAGTGATGAGGTAACATGGACTTTACCTGCAAAGTCAGTCCTGATGAAATTCTAGCTCCCATCCAGTTCTGACTTGGGTAGTTTATGAAGCCTGTGCTAGTAGCCTAAACATGTAACTTCAGTAAGACCTTTCCTCTGCCTGCCAGATCTGCATATCTAACTCCTTACCATTTCCTCTTGAATACATAATGACATCTAATACTTACTGTGTTCTAAGTTGAGCCCTTGATCTGCCCTTCAGAATTATTGGAAATTTAATCTTAACTCCCTTTCTTTCACACTAGCCTAATCCTATCCTTCAGCATATCTTTTTGATTCTATTTTCTAGATTTCCCCAGGCTCAGATCACGTTCCATTGCTGCTGCCACCCAGGTCCAGCCTTTCACAGTCTTATGTCTAGATTATTGCAGTAGCTTCCTAACATGGCTTCGTCCTGGTATCCCTGCAGTCTGATTTCAGCATAACAGCCGGAGTGATTCTCTGAAAACATAAGTCATCAAATGACCTCTTGTAATGGCATCCCATCTTATTCAAAGTAGACATCCTACAGTGTCCTCAATGTCCCTACGTGACAAGGCTTCCTTTGCTTCTCTGATGCCTCATCTCACTTATTCTGCTTCAGTCGTCTTGGCCTCTGCTATTTCTCCAAAAACTAGTCAAACTTATTCTAACCAGTTCAGTTATCCCTGCTTGGAGTTTCCTTCCACTACATGTCCCCGTGTCTTATTGCCTCATTTTCAATCAAATCTCCTTTAGAGTTTTATGGAAAAAAGAATCACCTTTTCATTGAAGCCATTATTGACTCTTTTTAAAAATGTCCATCTTTCTCTGCACCCCTTTCTCACTTCTTCATCCTCCTTGCTGGCTTAATATTTTTCTCCACAGCAATCATATGTTATAATTTGTAAAATTAACTTATTTATTTATTATTTTTAATAGAAAAGTTGTAAGTGTACAGAACAATAATGCAGAAAATACAGAGTTCCATAAAACCCCCTCACACACACTTTTTTTTGTTGAAGTCCTTTGATGCACAAAAATTTTAAATGTTGATGAAGTCATGTTTACCTATTTTTGTTGTTGTCATGCTGTAAAGTCTAAGAAACAATTACCTAACTCAAGGTCCTGAAGATGCTTTCCTGTGTTTTCTTCTAAGAGTTTTGTAGTTATGATTCTTATACTTAGGGTTTTTATACATTTTGAGTTAATTTTCATACACGGTGAGAGATAGAGGTCTGCTTTTCATCTTTTGCCTATGGGTATCCAGATTTCCCAACATGATTTTTTGAAGAGATTATTCTTTCCCCATTGAATGGATTTGGACGTGACCAAGGTCCATCCTTGAATGAGGGTCAAGCTGATTTGATTACTGTAGATTTGTAGTAAATTTTAAATTGGGAAGTATGAGTCCTCTAACTATGTTATTATTTTTCAAGATGGTTTTGGCTATTTGGAGCCCATTACTCTTCCCTGTAAATCTGATTATGGGTTTTTCCATTTCTGAAAAAAGACAGTTGAAATTTTGATTGCGATTGCGTTGAATCAGTAAACTGCTTGGCATAGAATTGACATCTTAATGATATTTAGTCTTTCAATCATTGATCATGGAATATCCTTCTATTTATTTAGTCCTTCTTTGATTTCCTTTAGTAATGTTTTATAGATTTCTGTGCATAAGTCCTTTACATACTTGGACAAATTTATTCCTAAATATTTGAATCTTTTAGTTGCTACTGTAAATGAAAATTTGCTTGATTTCTTCTTCAGATTGTCCTTTAATATTGTTGACAAACTACTAATTTTTACATATTGGTCTTGTACTTCACCACTTTGCTGAATTTGTTTATTAGCTCTAGTAGCTCTGTTGTGGGTTTTCCAGGATTTTCTCTATATAAGATCATGTCATGTGCAAATAAAGTTTTACTTCTTCCTTTCCAATTTGGATGCCTTTTATTTCTTTCTTTCTTTTTTCTTTTTTTTTTTTTTTTT